>JACSZP010037418.1:0-15104 GCA_016161895.1 Pinna nobilis | reverse complement strand
CCCCCCCCCCCCCCCCCGAGCACCTGTTCCCATTCAGTCGGGGCATTGTGTGTTTTCCACGTTGAGACAGTCAGTATTCAAGACTGGGCTTTGGGTTTTGAGTATGTTTGGGTACTTCTTAAATTGTATCTTATTACTGAAAGTATAATATTAAATCGGAACATTTCATGTCTAATGAATACTCCATTAATCTGAATCTTATTTCAAAATTCAAATCAATTTCCGGAACAAATCACGTTTATTGCGGTCACAAAAAGTATCCCAGAGGTCGGAATTTGATTTGTACATAGCTAACACAAAACATATGCACACATAATGTTAGATTTTGAATTTTTATTGAATTCGATTTTAACTTTATACTTACCAATATCCTGAGTGTTGAAATTCCAGTTCGATGATTCAAATATATTTCTGGCAGTATTTGTCACATTGAGAACAAAGATATATACATTCCCAGGAATGTAAGAATTTTCTCTAGAAAAGATGCAAGTANNATTCTTACGCTTTCTGTGGCAGTTTGAAAAAGTTGTAAATCTGAAAAGAGAAAATGAAAAGAAAATTTTTCAGTCTGTCGTTATTAAGACTTGAAAATACACTAAGTATCTGTGATTGTAAATTTTTCCAATTTGAAATTGTAACTTTTTCCACTAAAACGAAAGGTTGCAGTGTGTAATAGACTTTTGGGTTTGAATTAATTATATTAAGAAAATATAACGATATTCGCGAGTTTAGTTTGTGTGTCAGAGGTCTTTCGTAATTAGGTGTAGATAATTCTCGCGATTTGATAGTACGCATTTTTTTTACTTGTGTTAAGCTTAAGAAGTAGGGAACACCAGTTTAGCTGAATACTGAGTTTGAGTTTTGGTGACTTTAGGTCCTGAAGTCATCATAGGTGACTTACCGCGCCAAAATCTTTCCATTTTTGCAACCCTCCGTTCTTGCACTATTGCTGTCCGAGGAATTGGTAGACTGGTTTTGTGAAGTGTAGCATATCTCGATCTTGCTTTTCTTGCTTCTGTATCTGACACCCAGATCCCATGTGCATGTCATCTTTTCCCAGTTATACACGACGCACCTGCCGTTTTTCACAGGTAATGGTCGGTCTGTAGAGGCGACATATGAATGATATATGATTAAGTTAATAAAATATTGCTATTTCTTATGACATTTGATCGATTCCAATCATGTGGAGATGCTTTTTAATTCGTGAAAGGGGTGGTTATTTCTTCCAATCATGTGGAGACACTTTTTAATTCATGAAAGGGGGAGTTTTAAATTTTGGTCAGTTGGTTGGTTGTATCTTCCAATCATGTGGAAACGCTTTTTAATTCACGAAAGGGGGAGTTTTAAATTTTGGTTGGTTGGTTGGTTGGGTGACTATTGTATTGCTTCACGTCCCGCTCAAGAGTGTTTCACGTATATGGATATATCATCGAATAAGGGTGAAGGGCGATAAATTTGGCCTATGTTTGGTACTTATAGCCGTTGAGCTGGGAGAGATTTTTTAACGTGCCGACACCTACTATGACAAGGGACCTCGGTTTTTACTGTAACATACGAAAGATAGGGTCGGCCAACCACAGCGTGGCTGCGGATATTCGAACCCGGACCTTACAGTCAGAAAGCGAACACGCTGACCACTGAGTTATAAATTTGGCAATATTATGATTATCTTTGTTGTGATATAGCTAACTCTGCAACCAGAAATATTCCAATTATACGAAGACATACGTAATCGTGTAAAATTGGTGAAATAGAAGATACTAAGGGGCATTCCAAATAGAATAAGTCAACGACAGACAAAATCCTGGCCAAAACAAAAAGGAGACAAAACCACAAACAGAAATACACAGAAACGCCCATAACCAAAAACAGTGTAACACGAACCCCACTAAAACATGGGGCGAGCTCAGGTACCCCGGAACGGCAAGCAACCCCCGCTCCACGCGAGGCACCTGACGCGTCACACACCCCCAAACACAAGAACAAGTCACAACCGGCGATGGCCACAAACGAGAAAAGGGAGGATCGGGACCAAGCATGCGACTAGGGGAAGGAGGTTAAAATTTGGCATTGCCTTGGCAATATAGTAACTTAACATCGACGTATGCTAAATGTGCAAACACCTGCTGTGACACTGGATCTAGTTTGACAATCTCCTCTGGAGAATGCTGAGTATCGCAAGACCTAACATTTAGAAAGAGTATGGTGATCAGAGAGAGAGAGAGAGAGAGAGAGAGAGAGAGAGAGTCGGGCAAGAGAAACGGAAAGAAGATCTAATCACCTATAATAACACAACATTTCTGTTTTGTAATATGAGTTAAAAACGAACTGTTAAGACAGACGAGATTCAAGTCATGTTAAAATCAAATGATTTGGAATCCGAAACATGCATTTGATTTCGCAATAGCCATAATCATAGTTGTATATCGGGTTATTTAAATATCTGTATCTGATATAAAGTTACAACAATTACCAATTGTCAGATCATCGGAGGACACATCAAAGTATCTATTATGAATTTAACTGATTTGAACATTAATGAGCCATGACTGCGAATAACCAAAAAATATCAAAACACGTCCTCTTTATCCTAAGCGACTTTGGGCAGTTAACGATCAACAAATAGTGTAGGGCCACTATGCAACACCATGACACCAAGCATGCTGCATATATTGAATTCCAATATGATATCATTTAACATAGGTCCGAGAACAAGGTTTAAAACGGACCCTTCTTTTTAAGTAATGTTGTATTTTTTATTTCTTTATTTTAAACTCATTCGAAATTTTTTTTTTAATTTATTATCAAATTATTTGTCCTGTGTAAAACTGTTATTTATAGTGCGATAATAGTTGGTTTTTATTATAATTATGTCACTATGTTGTTTTGTTTTATTCAAGGAAGGAAATACTATTAAACACGAGTTATAAGGTAGTCCCGATCCCCTCTTTTCCCGTTTATGACCATCACTGATTGTGACTTATTCTTGTATTCGACAGTTTGTGACACGACGGGTGCCAAGCGTGGAGCAGGAGTTGCCTACCCTTCCGGAGCAGCTGAACTCACCCCCGGTGATTTAGAGGGGTTCGTGTTATATTGTTTTAGTTATAAGTGTAATTGTGTATTTCTGTTTGTAATTTTGTCTCCTTTTTGTTTTGGCCACGATTTTGTCTGTCCTTGACTTATTGTATTCGGAATGCCCCTTGGTATCTTCTATTTCACCCATTTCAAGGAAAGTGATTTCACGAAACAATTGCCCTTTCCTTTATAGTATGGAGTGGTAGATATCGGTTCAATTTTCGTCCACCATAGAATCTGCATATAGAGTGATCATGGGACAAGCAAGAACCTCTGATATTTCAGGGGTGGATCGAGTGTCAGAGAGGCATAAACATTGCTATATTACGGGGTTGAAATGAAAATCAATATTCTCCAACGGGAAGAATCATTATACAAATAAAATAAATAACAAACTCTTTTTCACAAATTTGCGAGCACCTGGCCTTTATCAAGTGATTGACTACAGTTACAATATTGTCTGAATATTTTCACATCCGTGTCATGAATCGTTGCATTGCAAAAAAAAAAAACCAAAAACGAAAGTTTCTGGAAATGAGTTTGTTATTTATTTTATTGCATGCTTTGGTTAAGTAAAGAACGTAATTATTTTGTCGTCTATTTGAATATCAAGTTTTGTTCTGTGTTAGAATCGATTCGATATCAAAAGATGACAACACGTATCTAACTTGTATTGGAATTTTATCTACATTTTGTTACTTTCAGTTTGTTTGTCAGTGATGCATAACACGTGTAAGTTTCACTTTATGCTTGCATTCATACTTATTTACATAGTAGCGCTGCATTCATGTGCGTGTAAGTTATTACTAATTCGTATTTGAAAATTGTAGACGTTGAAATAGGTTAACGTCAAAACAACGAATAACTTAATACTGACGTAGAATTAATGATACTCACAGTCTACCGGGACGATGACGTCATCTTCTTTTAAACATTCCGACTGTTGGTAAACACACGAAACAGAGAAAAACATCAGTTCCGTATAGTTGACAAATCCATGTATCCCATAAGACACCTCACTACCGTTTTTGAAAATGTTTGCCACACTTACGGGTACGTCATCAACTTTTACCCTCAGATCCGCCTCAGTGAAATTGAAAATCGAGTCAACAAGGATTGTGCAATTGAATGATACATTCTCTCCGTAAAATAGGAAACTATTGCGAGGCTGTATCTCTGAAATAAAGAAAACTGAATGTTACCTGAATAAAATAGATCACGAATGGAAAAGTACATGAAAGAATGTTTGTATCAAAAATTAATTAATAGAATTTTGCTCTATACAGAGATATTGGACATGAATAACTTAAAATGAATCATATCATTTGATTCGACATGTGGAGGTAGTATATTTGCCAAAAATGTACTTTCATCAAGGTTATAATTTTTAAGTAGTTTTTTTTTATGTTTGTTTGTTGTTGTTTAACGTCCCACTCAAGAATATTTCACTAATATGGAGACGTCACCGATTGCCGGTGAAGGGCTACAAATTTTGCCTATNNTTTACTGTCTCATCCGAAGAACAGGGACGACCAACCGCGGAGTGGCGCTTACGTGACTCGAAACCGATTTAAGTAGTAGTAAAAATCGATGGTTTTGTTTGCACAATTCAAAAGCACAAATTAACGCTTTCGTAATTTCCTCTGTTCTGGGTCTTGTTAAAATGTTAAGTACATCGCAAGAGCAACAATGTCGTAAGAAATACATTGATATGATTATAACATTTTTTTTCTTCAGGTTTTAAGCCAATGGCCTTACTGGCTGAGTATTATCTTTTTCATTTTGAATTGTCAAAAGTAAAAGACAAACAAACAGACAAAGGGGAGGAAGAGGGGAAGTGGGGGAGAGAAACGTTTAATGATTGCAGGAAATCATATCCATATATTTTATTTGTCCGCGAGACATGCTATATATTTTTTTCTGTTCACGGAAAACTGTCATGAATTCAATTACGGATATTCGGCCAAACAATTTCCGGTACTGACGAGCCTTTCCTGTCTCATCGGGAAAGGGAAATACATTTTATTTATCAATGATACACGTTCAATACCTGACATATACTTAACAGATATAGGTTGTTAAAAACCATGTTTTAATTTTACTTGGAATGGTATAAAATCTAAGGTTGATTAGAATGATTAGAATGACTTTAAAGTTTTTACAGTCTACAGAACAGGAGATAATCTGAATATATTACGTATGACATAAAACTGTATTTCGAGTGCGATTAACGCATACAATATGCATTTAACAGATGAACGATGTAAGAAAATCTCGTATATCATGTAAGTCATTAAAAATTGCTAATTTTGTGGTCAAAATTCGCGTAAGTCTAATAACTCTGCAAATTTAATATTGCCGTATTCCAAATAAAAAGTACTTTCATAAAAAAGGGCTCAAAATGACGATTTTATGGAAAGCAATGAGAAGGAAAAATCAGTTATTTTACTCTCCTGAAAAGCTGCTGCGTTTTTTGAATTTCACCGACGATATATACAGCAGTTCTGAATTTCACTAGTTAACGAATCACAGGGTAATCAGATAATATGTTGAGCTGCATGATACTTACCCACTTTTTGGACACAAGTCTTTTCTGTCAAAGGAGCTGGACTCGACTCACAACATAGCAAGGCAGATAATGCAAATAGTAGGATCTCCTTAACCGGCATTTCTTATTAATCGGGGAGATGTTAATTTGTTTCAGATGAACGCTCGCTCTGTTACCTGTAATCATATTGTATAATAGATTAACATGTACAGGTGCTTATTAATTTTTGCTTATGAGGCAATATTGTATACAGGTTTAATCTTCGCCATGTGTTATTTTCGAACCAATGCACTTTCAAACAGTTTATATTTCGTCTGGTCTTGTCGAAACCCATTCAAGGGGTGAATTAAACGGGAGTCAAAACTTTCCCTGTATACATATGTGCATGTACAAATGCGACGAACACAGGGATATACGGATATCCCGAGGTTTCTGAGGAAGATTATATATCCCATAAGGACAACCACAGCCTATTAGCGTATAGTTTATGTTAAATGAAATCAGCGGGGGCCTCCGTGGCCGAGTGATTAGCGTGTTCGACTTCAAATCGAAGGGCCCGAGGTTAACGGTCCCTGTCTTTCGGATGAGACAGTAAAATCCGAGGTCTCGTGTCTCAGCAGGTGTTGGCACGTTAAAAACCACTCCCTGCTCTACGGTCAGCAGTGCCGAGCATAGGCAAAATTTGTCGCCCTTCACCGGCACAAGGTGGTTTCTTCATATGAGTGAAATATTCTTGAGTGGGACGTTAAAGAAAAACGCAACAACAAAAGCAAATGAAATACGCGATATATGAATTCCCCTTATAATCGTGATGAACAACCACCATCGAACAAGCAGCGCATCATTTCAATCAGAATGGTATGGTATGGTATTGTTCTTTAACATCCCACTCAAGAATATTTCACTTATAAGGAGACGTCACCGTGTGCCGGTGAAGGGCATACACATTTTGCCTATGCTCGGTACTGCTGGCCGTAGAGCAGGGAGGTTTCTTTAACGTGCCAACACCATCCGAAAGACAGGGACGGCCAACCGCGTAGTGGTGCTACGCGGCTCGAACCCGGATCTTCCGATTCGCAGTCGAACACTTTAACCACTCGGCCACGGAGGCCCTTAATTCCACCAGTAAAATATTGTGCAAACCAGTTATATACCAATCGCAATCATTCAAAATACTTAATACGCTCTATTGGTTGTTGTTGTTGCGTTGTTGTTTTACGTCCCACTCAAGAATATTTCACTCATATGGAGACGTCACCGATTGCCGGTGAAGGGCGACAAATTTTGCCTGCGCTTGGCACTACTGGCCGTAGAGCAGGGAGGGTTATTTACCGTGCCAACACCTACTGTGACACGAGACCTCGGTTTTTACTGTTTCATCCGAAAGACAGGGACGGCCAACCGCGGAGTGGCGCCTGCGGGAATCGAACCCCGGGCCCCTCGGCTCGAAGGCGAACACGTTAACTACTCGGCCACGGAGGCCCCGCTCTATTGGTATTTTCAAAGATGGAGTCATTTTTGTAAAAGTGTCTATATCCTTTGAATCTAGTAAAACTTAAGAAAATGTGATAATTTCTCGAATGCGATGCAAAACATGATATGTAAGATTAACTATACAGAACACATAAAGATGTAAGCATAATTATTGAAGTAAAGATTGATAAATTGATAAAAAGATAGATGAAATGATAAAAAGATAGATAGATAGATAAATAGATAGATAGGCATGATCAAGCCTCACTATAACCTAGGACTATTACATTAGAAACATTGTCAAATTACTTACAGATTGCCAATGACCCCTTCGTTAATTCAATTGTAACTGGGTTCTATACTCTCAACAAATCAACAGGACAAGAAATCGAATATGTGATATAAAAGTATTTCGGGAATTGTCTTTTAATTCAAGTATTTAATGAAACCCATTTTTGAAAATATATATTTTGAAGCGGTAAGGGACAGGAAAAATTACTCAGAAATGACGAGTTTATAATTACAGGAACATTGGCAGGAAAATCGTGACGGGAGAAAATTGTTCATCATTATTTTCTTTCAAATTCTTGAAGAATTTTATGATGATTGATTCACAAATAATCACATTCAAATAAATCTGTTCATATTTGACGAACATCGTTATATTCATATCACAAATTGCCTGTATAGTTCTTTTGTCAATATTATCCGTCAAATGACCTCAAATTCCAATAAAATGTGTTAAAAACGAGTTATCTGCATGCTATAATAATTATTTGAAAAAATTACTCGAAGAAAAGTGAAAGATGGTTTTGTTTTGGTTTAGTTTTCTTACGCAAACTTAACAAACATTCAGTTACATGGTGGCGGCCGTTGTGTATTGATGGATGAGGGAATCTAGTTACCGATGTATCCGGGAAGAGACATTGGTTTTCCGCATGTAAACTGACATATGTTCTCACATAATCAACTTGGATTCCAGTGGATCTCAACCCACGCTGACTAGAGGTGAGACACTAGGTGGTTACAAGAACAATACTCTAACAATCCGGTCACTGGGAGACCCGAAAATGGAAAGAAACAATCCAAAATATTTTCTATAAAACATTATTAATTTCATTTTCATGTTAAAACTTTCCTGTCAATTCCCCTGTATTAGAATCATTCCTCAAATAGACTTACTTTTTAAGAAAATATGTTTATAACACTTAACTTTCATTAATACAATCTGCATAGGATTCCTATAACGCTATGAAATATTACAAACGTACGTAACATAGTAAAGGTCTGTTGTCACCTGCAGTTGGGTTATCTTGTTCATACATATAGGGCACAGAATAAAAAGAAATTTACCCAAAACATTTTGAATCGCATTATTAAGTTTTCTTTCGATTACACTTTCCTGTCATTATAACCCTGCAGCTTGCCCGGTGCAAAGCAAAGAAACAAAACAAAAACATACACACATAAACAATAAGTTGCCAATAACCTCATAGTTTAGAGAGTTCAGATAATTTTATGCATATATACCTAACAAGTCTACGGACAGAAGGGCAGGGGAAGTAGAAAGAACAAGAAAATCAAGAACAAAATATTTAGAATTTAATTACCTGATTCAATGTATCCTTACGTATATATTATTGCTGAGCTCTTTCATCATACTGCACATAAAAATCTACCTCTACCAGCACAATAGTGACATCTAATACTTCCTCAAGAGCATCACAATATGGTCTATACTCGACAGTTTATGGTACTACGTTTTAATGCGTAGACATCTAGTGTGACACGAGACAGTCTCATCCGAACGACAGAAAATCCAGCACATTAGTAACGCTTAATACTTCCCCATAAATTCCAGCCCGACTGTTTAATATGTTACACTCTTAATAGAATAATGGCCCATGCCAATAATTAAACCATGATAATCCATGATAGATCTACCTGTTCAAGAGATACACATGCAGATAATCTAGTGTCGTTGAGTTGGTACTAAATTTAGTTATTGGTACAAGATCTGCTTGCAGTTTAAAATGCAACTTTGATTTAACAATTAAGGCCAACTATTCAAAAACCGAATAATTAGATTTGGATACATGGTTTAATTGTTCACACAAGTTTTGTCACACAACGATATAGCACAGAGTACAGAATGATTGTTCTCCTTCTTGGCTAGCAGCGTAGAACGACCCACAGGTAAATCACAGGTTCTTTTCAATAAGGACATGCGACCACTAATTTTGAATGTGGGCAAGTAACAATGGTTTTAAAAAACTGGTGCTTATTCTTTAACGAATCTTTAACACGGATGGCCTATTTTGTTACCTGGTGTATCAAATAAAGTTAGAATTAGGTCTTGAAATATAGATACAAACTTGGATGGTTGCCAAAGACAGTACAGGTATCACCGGGCTCAGTGTTTCCTATTTATACTCAGCGTATTTTTCCATTATATATTGATGACAATTATTTATGATTACTTATGATATTACTAATGCTACGACATTTATACCACTCTGTATTTCACCTTTCGTCAGCCCGAGTTCGAATCCCGCTAGCACCTAAACCGATAATGTGTAAAAAGGTTGTACGTTTAATTGCGGATGGCCGGTGGTCTCTCCTCGGGTACATTTGTAACCGGGCTCTCTCCTCCATCAATAAAAACTGGCGTCACCATATGACTGAAAGTTTCTCGAGTATGGCGTGAAGCAAAAAAAAAATTATCGTATGATTTTTATTATTGTTATTATTATTATTATTGCTGTTGTTGTTGTTGTTATTATAATTATTATTATTATTATTATTATTATTATTATTATTATTATCATCTTTATTAATATCTTTATTATTGTTATTATTATTATCATTATTATTACTATTATTATTATTATTATTATTATTATTAATATTATTATTATTATTATTATTATTTTTATTATTATTATCATCTTCTTTAGTAATGTTTTTATCATTATTATTATTATTATCATTATTATTATTATTATTATCATTATTATTATTCTAATTATTATTATTATTATTATCATTATTATTATTATTATTTTTTTTATTACCAAAATAAGTATTGCTCTATCTCACTGTTATAATTATTGTGAATATTATCAATTTGTTATTACATTTATTTTCCTAATTTGGGGGCCTCCATGGCCGAGTAGTTAGTGTTTTTTGACTTTGAATCGAGGGGTC
The DNA here is from genome assembly GCA_016161895.1 of Pinna nobilis. Classification (NCBI taxonomy): domain Eukaryota; kingdom Metazoa; phylum Mollusca; class Bivalvia; order Pterioida; family Pinnidae; genus Pinna; species Pinna nobilis. The sequence continues at coordinate 4,795 of JACSZP010037418.1, read as the reverse complement.
TGGGGTTCGAATCCGCGCAGCGCCACTCAGCGGTTAGCCTTTAGGATGATACAGTTAAATCAAAGTTCCGTGTCACAGTTGGTGTTGGCACGTTTAAGGTACCTCCCTGCTCTTCGGCCATAAGTACCGAGTATTGACAAAATTTGTCGCCCTTCGTTTTTGATTTTAACAGTAGCTTATCTTTGCCATTTTATATTGTTGTTGTGCCACGTCAAGATAACAATCTTTATATACAACATTTTAGTGATTAAATAGTGACGTAGAATATGTTTTGTCAGTAAGTAAACATTGTTTTGGAAGAATCGTACGTATAATCGCCAATAAGAACTTTAAAACCCACATGGCAACTTCCATACAAACATCTATTAACCCTTAATAACTTATCTCAATAAGATCAGGGTCGTCGCCTGTAATGTGTGTGCTATTTGTTAATCAGTATCTAAAGTATTTGATAAAGTATGTGTCTATTTTTACAAAGGGTATATCCCTTTGCATATCCAAAGTATGACTCCAAGCTTAGCCAGACACCTGTCAGGATCCTCCTTTTACATGAGATATTAGTTTGTCTGGCTGTAGGTCTGTCTGTCTATCTGCTAAAAGTTATATTTCCCGTACCCTCCAAATTGATCAATTCCATTGGCGGAGAACGTTTCAATATCAGTGATGTCAAAATGCATTTTCACGTTTGTCCGTGATTCTACCGAGGTTCTTTGTAATGTGATTTCATCAATTTTTTAAGCTTAAATGGAAAATTCACTTTAGCGCTTACGGCCTAGTTAGCACAAACGCACCTTTTTGCCTGCCATGTCAGTTGGTAGGGAAATGTCCCAGCACGGGTGCTTCCTACACATCCAAGAATCTATGAAATACTACAGTGTTAAAATGATAAGAGCCTAATCCTGGTTTATGCTTGACAATGAGCTATTGCGCCTGCATGTGCAGATTCCTATGGGACTGTAAGAGACAAATTTAGTCACCTCGTCCAAAGTTTATTTGTAGTCCAGATAGTCTCCTTTACTACAAGAAGAGTAGTTTATGAAGAGTTATCTCCCGTATCTTAGCTATTTGGTCAGTACAAGTACGTACAATATTATCCACGACAAGATAAAGCACTTTCATCTTGCTGTATATACGTCACATTTTGTTCCCCGTTCCATTTTGCCTTTCATTAAGCAGATCTTTCTGTTGTTCTGTCAATATTTTGATGCTTGGCTTCAGATGATTTTTTTTATCCATTTCTTGTTTCAGGTGTTGGCACGTTAAAGAACTCTCCATGCTCATCGACCATGAGTGCCGAACAAAGGCAAATTTTATCGCCCTTCAACGTTACACGGTGACGTCTCTATGTAAGGGAAATATTCTTGAGATGAACGTTACACAACAATACAACAATCAAAGCCAGATAGATTTGTAATTCTTTGATTTGTCCACCGATGAGCTGAAAATTGGCAATTGGATTTCAGATGAGACAGAAAAATCGGAGGTCCAGTGTAATTGTAGATGTTTGCACGTTAAATAACCATCCCTGCTCTACAGCTTTAAGTGCCGAAAATTAGACGCCCCTTAACCTTATACGGTGACAACTCCACATAAGTGAAAAATTCTTGAGAGGCAGGTTAAACAATAACAATACTAAAAAAAAAAAAAGAATGTAAAAATACATAAAAGAGAAAACGTTGAAGTGCAAATTAGACACAGGTACAACTAACCAACTTATCATAACTTGAGATGAATGACTTTGCTAAATCACATGCAAAAGTGATGTAAGTAATTTATATATTACACATGTATTTATTGTCAGTAAAATTAGAAGTGGTAAAACACACTTCAGAATGCCTCAACACAGGAAATTATACTTGTTCATATATAGTTAGATGACGATAGTAGCCTACACAGGATAAATCATCGCCATATCAAACTCTCTTTTTATGTGCAACCGAATACTTTCTGTTTACTCACGAAATGATAAGAATGTGGAACGTTATTTTCCAGATACTAATTGCTGCTTGTTGGACCAACAACAAAGTTGAAGGTAATCTCTCTCTCTCTCTCTCTCTCTCTCTCTGATCACTAATGAATTTGTTAGATTTATTCAACAAATGACATTTTACAAAACATTCAGAAGTGGAGGGTCGACAGACTTGTACTATAAGTTTTCCCTTCCCTGTCCTTTTGTTGGTTGGTTGTATCATTACTTCACGTCTCACTCAATATCTTTTCACTTATATGGAGTTGTAACCCTATTCCGGTGAGGGGGGCGGGGGGGCAAATTTGGCCTATGCTCGTCACTTGTGACCGTAGAGCAGAGAGAGTTCTTTATCGTGACTACCCCTGTAACGACACGGGACCTCGGTTTCAACAGTTTTATCCTAAGGACAGGGACAGCCAACCTTAGCGCGGTGCGGATTCGAACTCAATACCTCTCAATCAGAAGATGAACACACTAACCACTAGACCACGAAACCCCCTTTTGTGGTTGATACAGCATAAGACCAAAGAATGGTATGTATCACAACTTTTATGATCCCTCCGTGTTCAAGGAATGGTCCAACATTTGAAGCATCTGACCGGGATTATCTGTATAGGAGCAAAGTATTTTTGATTTTAAAAAAAATCACAAATAACAAAACTGACGACAATAATTACGATTTTGTGTTTATTTTTGCTTTCGGAAATAAGATATCTGAAAGCCGTTCCAGGTCATTGTTCCACACACACACACACAAAAGATGTTTTCTGGTTGCTTGCATTGCTGTCATACGCGCCACTCAAGAATGTTTCACTTTTATGGAGAAGTCATCATATGGTTGTTTTGTTGTTGTTTAACGTCCCACTCAAAAATATTTCACTCATATTTTTGCCTGTGCTCGGCACTTATGGCCGTAGAGCAGGGAGGGTTCTTAAATTTGCAAACACCTACTGTGACAGGGTACCTCGGTTTTTACTGTCTCATCCTTATTGAGAAGTCGCCATATGGTTGTTTTGACTTATGGTCGCTCTTAGGGTCGAGAGGTAGTGAGAATTCTATAATTTTAATGTGTCGACACATAATGTGATATGGGACATCAGTCTCCACTTTCCCAGCCGAAAGACAGGAAACAGTTGAGATAACAGCGCTGGTTCGAAGCAATACCTTCAAGGATAAAGGTCAAACTTTCTAACCATAGTGCCGCGACGGCTCCAGAAAATGGTTAGAAGATATTATTCAACAAAAAATTGCTTATCATCAGTATGCTTTTGAAACACACACATAGATCTACATAAAAAAGCAAAAAAAAGAAAAAACAACATGAAATTAACTCAGTACTTTACCTTAGAGTATATACATTATGTTTTTTGATGTTACAGGTTGCTTAAGGGGTATTAGAGTGTATTCTGGTCCGATTTTTGTCGTAGAATCTTCCAATAACACCATGCTCAACATGACAACTCCGGTGCAGCTAAACGTCACTCGACTGGAATTTCTACAACCATCTGACGACCAGCGAGTTTGCAATGCATCTTTAGAGGTACTGTAAAAAATTGGTCCTAAAATGTTGTTGTTGTTGAGTTGTTGTTTAACGTCCCACTCAAGAATATTTCACTCATATGGAGACGTCACCGAGTGCCGGTGAAAGGCAAAACATTTTGCCTGTGCTCGGCACTGCTGGCCGTAGAGTAGGGAGGGTTCTTTAACGTGCCACCATCTACTATGACACGGGACCTTGGTTTTTAATGTCTCATCCGAAAGACAGGGACGGCCCACCGCGGAGTGGCGCTGCGGGAATCGAACCCCGGACCCCTCGGCTCGAAGCCGAACACGCTAACCTCTCGGCCACGGAGGCCCCGTAAATTCCTAAATAAAAGCGAGCGCGTAATTTCGCGGGTCGACGCACTATCGGATGTTAAAGCATCGCCTTTAGTTGATCTGACAGTTTTGTTCTCGCTGGAATAACAATACGCAAATCTTGATTCATGAAACAAACCTAAGATCAACTGAACGCTCATATTTAAAAAAAAAAAAAAACAATTCATTATACAAAGTACGTTATCTTTATATATGTTATGAATTAGTCAGCTTAGATTTGTTTCTCATTTTTGTTTTCTCAGCTTTCAGGAAACCGGATTTAAAGCACGAAATTTAATTTCCCGATGTTGGGAGCTCGCGATTTTAAATCCTCACGATTTGATACAAAAGGGCGAGATTGCGAAATTAAGTACTCGCAAAAAATAAAGAATTTACAGTACTCTATTACCAAAGTTATACGATGAAAAATCGAAGCTGGTTTGTCATTTTTATACGCATTTACTATTTAACGCAATGTAATTATTGTAAACGATGAGTTAAATGTGGTGTCCTCTTTAGGGAAGTGTCCTTATCTTAAAACAACAGACAATTCAATTTTACAGATTTCGACTTGTGGCCTTTATCAAATGAATTGGAGACAATATACATTAGTATTTGCAAAGAAGTTATATTTTTTAAAAGAAAATTTTAATTTGATTGAATTTACAACGATTAAAAAAAAAAGCTTTATTAACTTGTATCATTGTTTCTCGTTGGCTCAGATGTCTGCGTGTTAATGTATTAGCTGTGATATAATGAACTTCATACAAATATTGTCTTTCATTCACTCGATAAAGGTCAACGGGTGTACAATGCATGGAATTAGAGTGTGTCTGTATTTCTTCTGAAATCGAAGAATTCTGTATAGTATATTTTTGCAGTTTCTATTATCAATATTTTTCTGTATTCTTATCGCAAAACGAAATATACATGTCATGTATCAAAAACAGAAAATACGTTTTTCATATA
>JACSZP010037378.1:5567-15655 GCA_016161895.1 Pinna nobilis | reverse complement strand
TTACTGTAAATCCAGAAATTTTTGCGGAACTTTATTTTGGCGAATCGGTAGCCATGCAATTATTCCCGACACTATATTTTCGCGTGGTTGCTTGTTAAGTATTCTTAGTTTATGTTGTATTGAGCATTTTATTTAAGGTTTGTATATTAAGCGAGACTTTTATTTTCGAGAGTAAGTGCTCTCGCGTAATTACGCTAAAATAAAATTCTCGCAAATAAAACCTGATTTACAGTATATATATATATATATATATGCATTAGAGCTGCATGTACTTAAATTGTTATGCTTTTTGTATTTTTTCTTGTATGTGAAGATTTGTTTGCTTTAGGGCATAGCCTTTGTTTTTCTTTATAGGTATTTTACCAATTTGTTTTGCCTTTCTGTAAGTGGAAAGATTCTCTGATGGATATTTGTATGATTGAAATGTTTGAAGTACAAATTGTAGAGCTTTTAAAAAGGTGTATAAATTTGAGCCTCACCAGTGAGAACACCTACCTACACATATGTTACTGGCCACAATAGCTTCTGAGTTTTGAGTTCATCTGGATTACCAAATACGGTCCATAACTAGATGGAACGTGTGCTTTGTTCTACAGATATTAATATACAGTTGAATCTCGAAAACTCGAAGTGCTCGGGACCGCTGATAAACTTCGAGTTTTTAAGACTTAGAGTATTATACATTATCTCTCAAGCTGAACGATATTCCGCCGACACAAACCCTCTTATTCACTCCCTTTTCCGTACACTATTCTTATTACGCATCCTCCATTTGGTAAATATTCTTAAATAATTTAACATTGTCGTCATCTTGATTGCTAAATAAACAGCCAGTAATCAAAATATCTTCCGAAAATTGGCATTTCAAAAGAATGAGATGATATTTCATATGTATTTTAAGCTTTGGACTGTTGAGATTTATTCGAGAGATATAAAATTCCGACGTCAACATTCAAAAGAACGTGAGTTAATTTTGTTAATTTATTAAGAGAAAAAATCAAGACTGTAGCTGTACTTCAAGAGATCAAGAACTTCGAGAGATTGACGTTCAAGTTTTCAAGATTCGACTGTATGTATGTAGTCACAGTGAGTTTGTAGGACTGTTTATTTTTTATTGGTATTAGTTTTGATTAGCATTAATTAGTTAAAATATTGTATTAATGGATTGCTCAACTTTTATGTCTAAAAACTGTATAGAGAGCCCTGACAACAAGCATTGACAATGCAATTTGCATATTTTTGTACTCACAAGAAACTTTCTTGAGATTCCACCGGTAGAACCATGGTTATGTAAGTATGGTGGTCTCCCATGACATGTTTTATTGTAAAGATAATATTAAAAACTCTGTCTTTTTTTGTGGAAGCTCGCCTCCCCAGGCAAGTAATCTATTATGACAATGGTTTTTCTAGACAAGTCCCTATGTGCATTGTCTCCTAAGTATTCAAATTCATTTTCAAAAGAAAAATGACCACCTTTCATCAACAATACATTGTACTTTCCTTTGTTCAGGGACACCTGGTTTCATCCCATTAGGGATTTACTATTGTTCTTGATATTATAATTCCCAATTTGTGATATCCTTTAGGACTTTTAACCTTGAATCAAATCTTTAACTAGGTATTGAATATGCCACCAAACGTAACCTTATCCGGGAGACTCAACTTTTTCACTGAACACAAGATTATTCAAGTGGCATAAAACAAAGTAAAACAAACAAGTAAAGTTTATCAGTTAAAATAAGAAGGATGTATGTACAATTTGAGCTCAATATAGTTTTCATATGTTGAAATCAATTATCATTGATTCCATTACAACTACAATATTCAGACCAACTTGCCTGAAAGGTTCCTTTGTATAAAGGGCACCTGGGTAGAAAAAACACAATAAAAATCTATATTCATTAGTAATTGCTAGTCATTTATACAGTGCTTTCTGTTAGCCTATATTGACTTACTGTCTTATGTATGTAGTACACATAACACATTCCCAGAATACTTATTACATAATGCAGACAAATTAATTTCAATTTGTTTTGCAAATTGTCACAAAATCAAATAGTATACCAGTACTTCTAGTGTCTTGATTTCAAGAAGGCATTAAATAATATTGATACCATGTAATAAATTATGAAAAATATCAGTAAATGAACTTTGCACTTTATCTTGTTTTTCTTCCATGCCTTGTAGTTGATGGTCATAAGATTCATGTTACCGTTGATCATCTTGAGTGAAAATAATCCACATAAATAGTAGTTCATTAGGTTGATTAGAATATGAATTTCTGACTTCTTTTTGTTTTTTTTTTAAATTTTTATTATTATCATTATTATTTTTCTCTTGTGTAGCCACAGGTCTTTAGTAATATTCAGTTTTAACATGTAGGTATAGATCTATTTTCAAGCGTAATTTGGAATTGGTTTCCCCATAGGTCTGGTATACAGTTAAGCAAATATCCTCCTAACTAAATGTCAATCTTCAGCATGCTTCCTTTCAATACAGTATGTATCAAATCTAATGGAATACAATTGATAGATCATATCCCTTGAACTCTGTCATCAAGCAATCAAATTTTCAGCTTCAGAATTTGAAGGTACAAGAAGTCATTAGTATATGATAGGTACGGGGAGTTATGATCAAGGTTGTAGAGTTTGATGATTTATTTGAGTTCCAGTAGATTTGTGTGCAAGAGGGCATATAAAAGGAGCACACTGTAGAACGAAGGCCTGTACTTGACACTTAAGGCTTTTGAGTAGTCAGAGCTTGAGAGTTCCTACTATGACACGAGACCAGCTTATTCCATCTCGTCTGAAGAATGAAAAAGCCAGTTGCACCCACAGCACTGATTCCAACCTATGCCCTCATGAAGATCAAAAGACAAGCATGTTGACCACAATCCTTTCTTTTTGGTTGATAATCTGCATTTTATATTTTCAGAATTATATACAAGATAGATTAAATATAAATATGCAAAACACTTGCGTGTCACGACATTGACCTGGAAACAGATATTGACATGAAACGGTAATGAATACTTGTTTACAAATCAATATCACAGTACTTAAAAATCCAGACAAAAATCCTGTAGTTGCTAATACTTAGTGTATAATGGATTTATCCTCAACCCAGATGTGTGTATAGGTGTAACACGCGGCATAGTAACTAATGCAAAACCACAGACCAGACCACTTATAATCAAAATCCATTTTCCATGGAATAGAAAGTGCTCAGAAAGAGTTCTTTTAAACGTTGTTAGTAAACATGCTGAAAAACGTGTGAAGTAAAAAAAAACCACTCGTGTTTGATTCATATTTTGGAATGTTGATTTTAGATCATTTGTAGATTTATTTTCAATAGACATCGATCGTTAATTCAGATTTTACAAATAGTAACACGGTCGATTGCTCAATTGTCAAATATGACCGAATCATCTCCCTCCAAAAGCAATATTTTACTCAAATAATCTTGTATGTAAAATCTATATACACCTAATCCCTTCTTTTTCTAATTGAAGACCATCACTGAACATGACTTATTCCCGTATTTAAAACATGTGACAATACAGGTGCCGCGTTGAGCAGGATTTGATTGCGCTTCTGGAGCACCTGTACTCAACCCCTGTTTTCAGTGGGGTTTGTGTACTCTTTGTATGTCTTGTTGTGTGGGTTGCTATTTTTGATGTTGTCTCTTTTTGTTTTGACCCTAATGTCTGTTTTCGATTTCTTTTATATATTTTCTAAATTGTATACGATATAACTATTTTTAAATGTATACAACACTTGCATGTCACGATATTGACCTGGAAATAGATATTGACCTGGAAATAGATATTGACATGGCACAGCAATGGACACTTATTTACAAATCAATATCACAGTACTTAAAAAACCAGACAAAAATCCTGTAGTTACTAGTACTTAGTGTATAATGGATTTACCCTCAACTCAGATGTGTGTATAGGTGTACACATGGCATAGTAACTAATGCAAAACGACAGAACATTTGTAATCAATATCCATTTTCCAGGTCATACAGGGTGTTTTAGAAATAACCCATTTAATTTTTTTAAAAAGTATGTAGGGGCCCATTGGAACTATAGAATAGAGACTACTCCGAAAGAGTGCCTATTTAAAACGTAGATAGTAAACATGCTTAAAAACGTGTAAAATATAAAAAAAAAAAACAGTCGTGTATTGATTGAAATGTTAATTTCAGACAATTTGTAAATTTATTTAAAAGAGACACATCATTAATTTAGATTTTACAAATAGTAACACTGTTGGATGTGTCCGAATCATCTCTCTCAAAGGCCAACCATATTTGACTCAATTTATCTGGTATGTAAAATCTGTATTTGCATTTCTTTAGTTTATGTCGATAATTTTCAAGATGAAAAGGGTTTCCAGGCCAGTGCACTATTTACCGATCGCTGCTCGTTTGGGATACTTATTTGTGATAGAGTGCGTCGTCATAATGTAGATTACATAATTTCCCAATCCACCATTTTTGAAGTTAAGATATTTCTACTTAGGATGTCATAATCAAATGTCTTACAAAATGATTTTCCATCTCCATGACCCAGTTGCACAATGCATTGTGAAATTAACTTGTAGTTGCACACTAACTACAAGTAAAACATCTAGCTGCTAGTTTGCTAAAAGTGTGGTTTAACGCAACTGCAGGGTTGTTTAGTTACTTAATTACGAACTAACTAATAGAAATTTTATATTAAGATTACCACAACCAGAAATTTAACCATCAGTAAGTTTATAATTAGACTTGATTACGAATTAAACTATTGTGCACCAGAAGCCTAATTTCGACCTTGGTCCTTGCAATCTTGATTTGAAATTTTCTCTACGTAAAACGGTCTGTCAATGATGACCCCGAAGATATGACTTGGTATAACTATCACAAAACTAGAACTCTATGTCAAATTTTTAATAGGGGAAGAAACGAGAATGATTGACAATGTTTATCATTTATTGTCACGACGAATCTAAATACATGTGGCTGTACAGAAGAAACAGGTACAACAAACAAACAATATCAATATTTGCTATTTAAAAAACCTTTAAAACGTTGATGTATGTAGCTTTGGCTTGAAAGCTCTTTGTGGTAAACTAACCTGAAATTAATTGATAATACGGAAGGGGTATTCGCAGGCAAAAACCCTCCAACATATGTACATGTATATTGTTGTTATTAACATTAAGAACCGAGTTCCAGAGTCAGAATGGGCGTGACCATAAGCTCATTGCTTATAAAACCAAAATACCATGTAATTGCACAATATGGAATCGTTTACTGGTACTTAGTGTGACCGAGTGGTTAGTGTGTTCGATAGCGCCGCTCCGCGGTTGGCCGTCCCTGTCTTTTGGATCAGACAGTAAAAACCGAGGTCCCGTGTCGCAGTAGGTGTTGGCACGTTAAAGAACCCTCCCTGCTCTACGGCCAGCAGTGTCGAGCATATGCAAAATCTGTAGTCCTTCACCGGCACACGGTGACGTCTACATATGAGTGAAATATTTTTGAGTGGGACGTTAAACAACAATACCATACCATACCGGTGTTCAGTGACATCTCCATATAAGGGAAAGACCCTGGAATGAGACGTAAAACATTAATATAAGATCAGGACCCAATTACACAATACTTTAATTCGTTGTTAAATTTAATTATGAATCTACTGATGGTTCCATTTCTGGTTGTGTTAATTAGTTAATTATTAATCAACCTACTAAACAACGCTGCAACTGCGTTTAACCATATACATTGTAGTTAGCAAATAATAAGCCGGGGCCCAGTTGCATAATACTTTAACACGTTGTTAAATTTAACTACGAACTAATTTTTAGTTACATTTGAGTTTGTGGTACATGTACTTCTAAAATAAAGTTTTTATGAATTAGCTCATAATTAACTAAAAAACTAAATTCTGAAATAGCGTTTAACCACACATTTAACTAAATACAAGCTGAAATTTTGAATTGCAAATACATGTAATGGCTAACTGTTACTTAATTTAACAATAGATTTTGCAAGTGGTTCCAGAATTTTAACTTGTAGTTAGTGGCTAATTACAGGTGAGTTTAAGAATACATTGTTCAACTGGGTCCAGTTCCTTGTACGTCAATTATTGTGATCCTTAAAGTCGAGTAATTGGAATGAAAAATCGGCGGACACGCCAAGTAGTGTTCATATGATGGAGTATCAATTCTGGCAGGGTGTATTTCGTTTTGAAAATCAGGCAACAAGCAACATTTGTTTTATCTTACTATGAAATTTCAGCCGGAAGTTTTTTACTAACCCTAATGCATAATGTTACGTAACTTCATGACCAATAACGTTTCACCATAAATTTTAATTTTCTAACAGGTGTATCTCGATTTAATTGCTCACTCAGCCGAAACAGTGTAAGGTGATCTGTGAACTTTGCATTAGAAGCAGACGACCGACTTTAATGGGTCTCGTAAGCTATAGGAGTAGTTGTTACTGTTTTAATCACACCTCGCTAATCTAAATTTCAAGTAAACGGAATTTCAGTTCCGATCAATACCGTCTTTGGTTCTAATTACGTTGACGGAAGAGGTTTAGATTACCGATACCAATATGATTTATAAATGAACAAACCGACACAATGATTGTTTCTTTCAGTGCGGATTTAGAAAAATAAATATTGAAATATTATCCTCATCTTTTCTGGAGTTTTTATCGATTAACCAGCCCATGAGAATNNATTTACAATTTATAATTTAAGAAAACCAACATTCGAGAATCGGTAGAAATATTCTTCTCGTGGCTCCGTTTACCAATAAAAAATCTGTCACCATATTATGTCAAAAGGAAAAAATTGACAGATACGGTATCTTCGCCTATAGAATTACTCTTGTCATCATAACATAATGTGCGTAAAAATAGAACGATTTTCAAGAGATAGATGTAGAGTGCCTCCTCAAGATGTTCTTTGCATATATCCATAATATCTCTGAATATAGACATACATAGGCTCTAAACTGTTTTTCTCATGGGAATGCTTCCAATTACCACCATTGCGGCTGCGCAATAGGAAGTAACGTATTATGTAATCAGACAGGAACAGGATTTCATAAAACCAAAATGGCTTCACATATTGACCTATACTTGGCACCTTAGCAGCATAACTTGATGGGAAAGCAGTGCATAAAAAAGTGATAGCTGAAGATACCAAGGGGACAGTCAAAATGCACAAATCGAAAAGCAGACAAACCCATGACCAAAACAAGAGACAGTAACACAAACGGCAGTCCACACAACAAGACGTGTTAAACCAACAATGGAGGAAAACGAACCCCACCGAACACTGGGGATGAGTTCAGGTGCTTTGGAAGCGCAAACTCCTCCTCCTCCGCGCTTAGTATCCGTCGTGTCACATGTTTTCGAATACGGGAAAAAAGTCACAATCGGTGGACATATACGAGATTTCTTCAGGTCCGAATTTTTGACACAAATAAAAAAAATCTTTACTTCCAAAGACGAGCTCTTGAAAATAAGAAGAGTTTAGTCGGATCATACTTAAAAGCACATTGAGGAGAGTCTCCCCATGAGATTGAAACATTTCCTCCAAAGAAAATTTTACGGTTGGCAAGTCTGTCATTATCGGGTCTAATTTAAGTTATCTGTTTAAACATGTAATAAAAATGGCCCGTATTCAATTTTATTGACAAATATGCCCAAAACCCTACAAATATTAAAATGTCCTTTAACAGTAGGTAATAAACATTAATTCTTAATATCTATAAACATTGGAAAGCCATCTGAATGTGACAGCACTATTGTGAGGGTACACGTAGAATTCCTCGGTAGTGATGATCAAAGGCTATGGCTCATTTCGGAAACGTTAGGGGAACAAAAGACGCTAACACGAGGCATCCAAATGTACGGGAGAGAAGACAAAAGACATTGCCAAAGGACAGGACCCTTGTAGATGATAGTGTGTACCTACAACAGCAAAAAACAAACGAAATACATTGTAACAAGAATTAAAGAACTGTCAAAGAAAATTACTGAAAAGTACGATTAAAGAGTAATGAAACTCCATATTGTTCATACTCCTCCCGTAATATTAGAAAAAGATCTCAGTTTATTAGGTGGCTGGGCTGTTCATACTTCAAGAAAAGTAAATATCTTGTAAGAATGATTAACTGTCGATAATTCGTGATTTGTGTTCATTTTGATGAAACGAAATGTGTATAATTATAACCGAATATTGACATACAGAAAATTACACTGTAGTATGTAAATAAATTTTGTGGCTATTAAATCGTCAATAATCGTGGATCGCAAAGGTTTCCAAATCCGTTAAATATCGTCTATTGAAGCATATGTTGACTATATCGATTTGTGTAATCAAAGAAGATGCAGTGCACGTGTGAGAATGAAAAAAATATCCCTCTGTGTTTACTCAGTTTTCCGTAAGCGTAATGCGCCTCTCTCTGTTTGGGGTGAGGAGACATTTTTCGACAAGGTGAAAGCAAAAGTGCATTTGTTCCCCACAAAAAATTGGTCATGCTCGAAAACGAAATTAAAAGAAAATTAGGCGAAGTGCAATGGTATCACGGATGTATAAATAAATCAAATATTACAATTTATTTGATCGGAGCATTTTTCCACGGTTCTGGATAGAAATATGTTATAAACAATATGTGTTACAACTTTGGTAAAAGTCAAGGTATTTCTAAAGAAAAGTCTACGTCAACTTGCATGAACATGTAGTTGATATTCGTGTTTTTAAAAATGTACTTTAGAACGATAGGTGTTTTGTGTCATAAAACTTTATATTGATTGATATACATGTTTGCATTAAGTACAGCGGTCGTATTCCAGTCCACATCCCACCTTGTTGACTGCTTAGACTATGTGATAAGGTTTATGATTCCCATTGCAATATAAACAACGAATTTCATAAAGGAAGCGATTATTAGTTACTTTAAATCAAATTCAATTCACAAGATTTTAGTTTCGTGTAATTACGCCAGGATATATATTCGCAAAAATTAGATGTCGTTGAATATTCTTATCTTACATTGAACGTACGCCATCTCAGATTGGACTTTTTTCACACGCATAGCCGCAAAATCACTATTATTTCGCGGATAAATGTAAAAAAAAAATCAAATCGCCAAAATAAAGTTTAGCGAAAATTTGCGGGTGTACAATATTTCTGTATGATGGTTTTGTATACATTGAAACCAAAACATAAAAAGACAATTTCTTTATCATTCCTTTGTTGTAAGAGAAGAACTGATTCTTTGGTAACAAAATACGAGACTCCATTACATAGCTAACGGATGCCTCCATGGCCGAGTGGTTAGCGTGTTCCAATTCGAATCGAAGGGTCCGGGGTTCGATTCCCGCAGCGCCACTACGCGTTTGGCCGTCCCTGTCTTTCGGATGAGACAGTAAAAACCGTGGTCCCTTGTCACAGTAGCTGTTGGCACGTTAAAGAACCGAGCACAGGCAAAATTTGTCGCCCTTCACCGGCACACGGTGACGTCTCCATATAAGTGAAATATTCTTGAGTTGGACGTTAAACAGCAACACAACAACAACATAGCTAATTAGGTGTCATTGTGAATGACAAAAAAGATACCACCATCGACATCTCTCCCCTGCTTTTTCCACTCTTCGACCTCTCAAATTAAAGGTTTTCGTTTTTGTTCATTTTCCCGCTCTGTTCTTCAAATGTCGTCATGATGTTTACCTGGTTTTCGCCTATTTTCACACACTACTTGATGTAAATATTAGTCATTATCTATCATCGTAATGTCATCTATATTGTTGCTTGATTTTTAGGGAAGCTAGGCCTGTACTTATCCAAGGGTTCCTAATGTTTAAGGTGAAGTAATTACTTCGAATGTTTACGGTCGTCACCACTACATGGTATATAGTTGAAGTTGAAGATATACGAGGAATATGTTCCCCTTGTCGTAAACCTAATCCTGTTCTTCCAAACTCGTTTACGAATATTGCTGGATATGACGTATTTCTCGATTGAAACATGAATAATACGACGGGTGCCGTGCGTGAACCTCCCTTCCGGAGCACATGAA
>JACSZP010037365.1:0-23425 GCA_016161895.1 Pinna nobilis | reverse complement strand
CCATATGAGTGAAATATTCTTGAGTGGGACGTTAAACAATAACAAACAAACATCTTTACATCCTCCTACCTGTCCTAGCTCTTGTAATCCAGAACACCAAACCTTTCTATCCATAACTCACATCCTTCTCCTTCTCATCTAGAACCCACACTTCTGTTTCCACTTGAACTTGGATCCTTCCCTTTCTGTCCTAAGCTCATTATTTCCATAAAGTCCCTAATGCTTACTCTCACAAACATATACATGTAGATCTTAACTAATTTTGGTTACTAGATTAAACATACATGTAGATGTATTCTACTATCATTTGTTCATTATCAGGTTTTAGCCTTGATACATGGCTGAGCAGTAAAGGATTACCAACATCAACACTGCAGTTGTCTAACATAGCAGCTTCCCATCTTCTGGAGACACTAGGTGTCGCTAGTTACATGGCAGATGCACAATGTGTCCAATCAGGTGCTCCATATACACCAAGGAATTCACAAGGATTTAACAATGGTAAGTAGTATTTCTCTGTCACTAGCTTAAGCAAACTAAAAAATTGAAAACCTTGTAATTCTTATAAATATTATGCGATGGTTTGTTTCATTTCCTGAAATCTGGTTGTCTGTTTGTTACAATGAAATGTTTATTTGTCTCATTACATCTCAAATGTAAGTGACTTGAATTTGATGTATTGAATAAATGAATGTCCTACTCAACAAATTCTTTCACATGTGGTAATATCACCAGATATCAGATGCTTCAGATTTAAGCCTATACTTTGCACTTAGAGGTATTGGGCACTGATCGATCATTAACATTCCAACACCTCCTGGGATGCAGGATATCTCTCCTTTGGGTAGAACTCCTAGCTGGTTCACTGTGAAGCCATAGTTCCTCTCACAATCAAGATATTTGGGCCACACAATTATCATTTATAGCTTTTGAATCTGATATAGTATGCTATATAATTTACTTTAGTTTATTCCCAATTTAAACAACTTGGATGGGGTGCTGAACAACAAAGTGACATTTGCACACTGTTTTATTTTATCATCTGTGCCACTTCCTGTACAGAAGTAGTGTCTGTATTGGCTTTCTGCTGCAAAACAAAGGGAGATAAAAAAAAAAAAAAAAATAACAAGGGAAATATCAGAAAGATTCCTTATGAGAGATCTTATACACACTAATATACACAGACTTAAAAAATTAATGTTAAGTTAATCTTAATGCTATTCTTTATCTCCATAGATTGCCAGGAAAGTGTCAGCCTTCCAGTGCTGCCAAGTGGTATGACGTGCCACATGTATGCCACATGTACAGGTGTCAGGTGCTGCAGTGATGTGGATCTCATTGGTCGATCCATAGAGACATTCATGATACTAGATGCCTGTACACAACAACTGCGCATAGGCATAGAAAAATTCCAGTTCAACTTCTCATTGTTTGACTTTGAATTTGATGTTCAAAAGCAGTTTCACATCGACCATGTTTTCAGAATAGAGTAAGTATAAAGAAAACTTTTAAATTCCAGTAATTTACAAATGGTGTATTTCATGATATGAATTAAAAAATTTCCAACCACACAACTTCTTATATCAGAAAAAAATCAAACAATATCACATGTCTTGACAGAACCCTTGTATTGTAAGACCAATTGTCTGAAAACGCCATACTTCCATTTTATAGACAATTCTTCAAACAGTAAGTAATGAAGTTTTCCTTATATACATGTAGTGTGTTTGTACTTGTATTCTAAAAATAAACTTATTAATCGTCATGTTCAATAAATCTGTGTGCATATGTAATTTCAGACAGTGATAATCATCTTCGGAAACAATTATCAGAGTTCATATGTCTGCTGAATTATTTTGTTTGTATCCTCATACTCTTTTGTCCTTAATTTTGTTGATATTTATTATAAGTTAGATATCATTTGCTTCAATGAAATTGGCCGAAATCTTAACATGACATTGGAATTATTTCCGCAAGTTAGTTTGAAGATGCTGGCGTTGACTGTGACAAATGTTTGTTAGATTCATCATTATTCTATAAGAAGCCAGATAAGATAACCCTGTCGCTATGATGATGATTGACCTGCCACACTATTATTTTTTCAGTTACTCCAGTAAGGTATTGACAGAGAAAATAGTGTACCTTGTCAGTATGAGTCTGAGTGTCTGCTTCTTTGTACTTGTTGCATGGTGATGATTAACCTGGTATTCAGTGACCCTGTCGTCATGGTGATGGTTGCCCTGTTATACTTGTTAAAGATTATTTTCAGCTACTCTGTTAAGGATCTGACAGGAGAGACTGTACCTAGTCGGCAAAGATCTGAGCGTCTGCTTCAGAGACTCTGTTGCTATGGTGATGATCAACCTGTTATTCAGTCGCCCTGTTGCTATAGTGATGACTGACTTGTAATACCATCAGTATTTTCAGCTACTCCATGAAGGATCTGACAGGAAATAGTGTACCTTATAAGTGCATTTATGAGTTGAGTGTCTACTGCAGTTCCCATGTTGCTATGGTGATGATTAACCTGTCCTATTATTACTTTTTTTCAGCTACTCCATTAAGGATCTGACTGGAGAAAGAGTGTACCTAGTCAGCATGAGTCTCAGCGTCTGCTTCAATGACCCTTCACCTTGTCAATTCACCACCATTATATTTGACAATGCTCTTCTCCCTAAGCCCCCATGTGCTTGGTATACTGGCTTCCTGGACCCAAGTAAGTAAAAGTCATTTATACATTCTGAAACTGTTAAAGGGTTAGAAGTTTTATGATAGTTTTTTTTAGCTTTACATATATTTAAATCTCAATTTTTTTATATATAAAAAGTAGAGGAAAACAAATATTGGTGTCAGGTCTTATTTTGTGCTTTGCATTAGCATTAACCTTGTGCATAGAAATACCTATATTCCTGAATCATGTTTATACAGTGTAATACTTTGTACATGTATGGTAATTGTTTTGTTACACTTTCCAATTATGATATGAGAAACACCTGCATCCTAGTTGGTTTCTACAGGTTTCTTGTTGTGTCTCATAAGCTGAAAACTACATGCCATGGTACATGTAGTCATCATTATTCAAATTAGGTCCCCTTTCATTCTGATAAAGCTTATTAAATACATGTATAAATATGACAAATTTGTTACCATTTTTCAAAAGTGTTCATAAAATTGTTCTTTTTACAATTTCAGATTTCTCTTTGACCACATGGCTACATAACCAAGGTCTACAGAGTGGACAACAACTGACCTCAGGACAAAGGTCTGGCCTGATGGACAGTTTGGGTATACTGGACTATGTCCTTGACAGTCCATGTCAGAGACTTGCTGAAGATACTAAGTATGAGAATGCATATCAAGGCTGGAAGTCAGGTAAGTTGTCTCCCTTTATCCTGAAATCATGTGATGTAATACGTTAATATTAATTACTTCCATGTCAATAGCCAGGGTCTTCAACTTCCAGTCAATATCCCTCTTCCGTGGTCTGTGATCTTCACATAGGTACATTGTAAGAGGGGTTGGTTAATCCTTTCTGACTTAAAATTGGAGGTCACCATAGTTAAGACTTCAAAGAATAACCAGAAATTTTTGGACATGATCAAAACAGCATCAATGAAACAAAAACAAATATGTCACTGTTGCTGATCCTTCCTAAATCGTCTTTAATGTGGCTGCCACTTTGGTAATTTTGAAGTAGCAAACACATGTATATACTGGTCATATTTTTCTATACATTATATACATATTATTGACCACATTAGAGTCTGCAAGACTGCCCTCAGGATGAGGATCTTATGATTTACTATGTGCAAGTGTATTTTACACTTTACATGCAGACTACCCCTTAGAAGAAGACCAGTTGCATATGACTTGCATTTGACTGTGATACATGTAAATACAGTCCACTCTCGATTTATTGCCACCTGATTAACCGCCATATTCGCATAACACCATAAATTTCTGAAGAACGGATTTTCAACTATTAATTACTCCCGTTAAACCGCCATATTCACATACCGCCATCCACCACTGTATTTTCAAACCAAATCTTAAAAAACCCATTGAGTTTCACCCGATAGTATCGCCATTGAACATAGATAGATTGGACTTGCTACTAAATTGGTTGATCTTTTGAGATACAGGTTTACTTTTTTCTTCAGTTCTGATAACTAATACATATACCGCAATATTTATGAAGTTTTCCAAGAATTTGAGTTAACTAACAAGTGAAATTAAAAAGCCATAACCAAATAAGGTTCATTTTCAGTCGATATCTTTAGTGACTGCAAACTCGACCTATCCCCATATTCGTTATTATACAATTAATCACTCTTTATGAGGTCAACATGGTGAAATTATGACCCGAGGCCGAACCCACGAGGTTACCTGACCTGACCAAGGCCAAAGGCCGAGGTCAGGTCTGGTCTCCGAGTGGGTCCGGCCGAGGGACATAATTCCACCATGTTGACCTCATTAAGAGTGGTCAATTGTTTTATTATACCGACAATAAACTGTGAATTCATATTTTCATACAAAACCTCCCTTGCAGTTTGTTGCCCGACATTCTCGTTCATCTCGATTCATTTGCCATGTTTACATTAGATTTCGGATGACGTAGAACGCGATTTTTCATCTGACATCATATTTCTAAATGTAGATTTCAGTTATAGTCTGAATCGTTAAAGATACCGAACTAAACTTAGTTCTAAAAAATACCCTGTCACTTGAAAATATTGCAGCGGTCAGGAAAAGCGGTCATTAATATTATTGACCGGTCAATACTTCATGCAAGTGGAAGAATTCCAGTCATTACTAGTCATGTGACACAGAAACGAGTCAACATTTACATTTATTGTTTAGTCATCAACCAATCAGATTCTTTCATTCTAATTGGAGGTATAATAAAACGCCATATTTTGGAAAAACAAAAGGAGGCGGTATAATGAGAGTAGACTGTACATGCACTTGGGATAAAGACCTGATACACTTATGTTTGACTACATCACATGTCAGTCAGTGCCCCTAGGATCCTTTATACTTATATTATACTACATATATTATACTATGTATACTTCTACTTTCAGAATGTGCGGCCCTCTCAGCACCAGTGTTAAATGACAGTTATGTGACTTGTCACATGTCCAGCTCCTGTATGACTACTGACTGTTGTGTCGATATTGGCATCCTTGACAGATCTGTCACTGTCGTTGTCGACATCAACCTGTGTCATCATCTACTCAGTGTCAGTATTGACAAACTGGCATTTAACCGGTCACTGTATGGCTATAATTGGGGTGAGATGGACAGATTTGACCTGTATGGTGCTGTGGTTGTGGAGTAAGTATACAAAGAGACAATCTTCAAATTATAATATGCTCCTCAGTGGTCTTTGCCTTTGCATTGAGTGTCTTAATAAATGGTTATTTACATTATAAAATGGACTACCTATAGTTTTGACAAATATGAAATTGCTCTAAAATGTTGATGTATATTATTAGTGATTACACATGTTCTTTTGCACTGTGTTGCTACAAAACGCAAGAATTGTAAATCCACTTTTTGAGGCAGTAATTATCTTGAGAGCTCTTCATGACCTCAGGCTTAAAATTCAATGTTAACACTTACTTAAATAAAACACTATGTCTTAGGACCATCATATCTCCAGTACATTACTGGTCTTCAGACTGGATGTTCAATGGTTTGAATCTCAGCAGAAGTGATTTGCTTTGGAGATAGCGAAACTGTGGTCCTGTGTCACAGTAGTCGTTAGCATGTTTTATAAAGGATCCTCTCTGCTCGATGGCCTAAAAAGCTGGGTGGCTCAAAGCTCTTCGCTGGTATATGGTGAGAGTCTGAGCTGCAAGAGTGAAAGATTCTTGTGTTGAGTTTGAAACATCAACAGTCTACTACTTATGTATTCGCACAATGAATGGTAAAATGTGGTTTTTACCTGTGTTATGGCTTATTATATTTGTTGTACATATATTTTCTTATGACAGTTACATCATAACAGACCTGCATGCTGATAATGAGCTCCTACTGAATATGAACATCAGCTTATGCTTTGAGGCAGCTGGTCCATGTGAGACAGTTATTCAGGTTTTCCGCAACACAATAGTTCCAAAGACATCATGTGACTGGGATATGGCCTTCTATGTACCACGTAAGAAATTAATCATGTTTTAATAATAAGAAATAAATAGAGAAATAAAAATGAAAAACTCCCTTTTTCTTGTTTATGACTATCACCAATTGTGACTTATTCTCGTATTTGAAAATATGTGATACGATGGGTGCTGTGCATGAAGCAGGAGTTGCTTACCCTTCTGGAGCACCTGAACTCACCCCTGGTTTTGGTTGGGTTCGTGTTACTCTGTTTTTAGTTTTACAAATACTGTTGTGTTGTTTGCTGTTTGTGTTATTGTTCTTTTTGTTTTGGTCATGGTTTCTTCTACCTTTAGCTTTTTTGCATTTTTGATTGCCCCCTTAATATCTTAACTGTCACCTTTTTCAAACCAAGTTTCTGTAATGGTGATATTTGAATGCAGAAATGGTATAAGGTGTTTGGTGTATTTCTATGGATGCACTACAATTTGGCACAAATGGGCAAGTATATCCATGGTAAGAGCTCATGTACTGCCTGAACATTTATACAACAAACAATACAGTATGCTTTTCTACTAGAATACTTTATAATAACCACTCCTTGAAGCTCTGTAAGCAGAGTTCTCATATACATGTGTAGTATAAGTGATAGGGCTGTCATATTTTATACATACCATCATCATATCAAGTTGTACACTTTGGTACCAAGAAGTTTGCTAGAAAAAAAAGGTTTCTGCTGTATTTCATCTCATTAGGGCTGCTCTAGTTTTTGCCGACTTTTGAGTGAGACGTTAAACTACAATATAACCAACCAATTTATTTCTGTATTTCAGAATTTTCTCTGACTTCCTGGATGTCCAGCAGAGGCTTGACCCCTGGTCAAACATTGTCCAGTTATGACTCCTCTGAGTTGATGCACTACCTAGGTCTATCAGGACTCCTGAGGGACAACCAGTGTGACAGGAGTGCAGCACCATTCCTCACTGCTAATGCTGATGGCTGGGTAAATGGTAAGAGGATTAATAATGGTTATCCTTATAGTCTAGAGAAACTTTTCTCAAGTATAAAAGGAGTAAAGCTGTGGCTGAGTGGTTAGGGTGTCTTTTTTTATCTGTTGGAGACCATGGATTCTTGGTTGCAGAAGTAAAATAGATAGCAACTGTCCATTTATCTAATGCTGAGCACCAGAACAGAAAAAACACAGTTATTGTGAATGGGATGATAAGAAATTTGTGTTGCTATTTTCTAACATGAAGTAGTACTTGGTTTAAGCAAATGATATATAAAGGTACATGTATGAACTATTTGAAAATGTTGTTATGACCTGGCTACTTGTACATGTAGTAGTAGAAGTTGGAATGTTTAAGACTGATTACTTGCTACTTAAAAAGCCTGAAGTGTTAGGCAAAAGTCAATATTTTGAGATCTTATCAATGAAATAGTATAAGTTGGACATTAATTTCAATCATTTGTTAAAAATAGATCTAACTGAGTTGAAGGTAAAAAGATCTGGAATATTTTAAGCATGATTGTCCAGTTAGAATTATATATTGTTTAATATGTATAGCATATTTTGATCACAGTACTTATTGTTTTACAGATTGTAATGTGACCAGTAACCTACTGCCCCTGGGCAGTGTAACCAGCTGCTATGTACCAGACAGCTGTACAGATGTCCAGTGCTGTATGGAGGTCAGCAAGGTCGGCAGGTCATTCAGTGCTCAAGTCAAAGTAGACACATGCAACCACAAGCTGAGTGTTACTATGGAAAAACTACAGCTGAACTTCTCATTGGTGGATTATGAATGGGGAAAACAGAAGCACTTCTCTCTGTATGGTGTGATTAATATTGAGTAAGTTATGTCTCTTATAAAAAAATACTGTGTGACAGTCAGTAGACTATATACTGTAAAATATCCTCAAAGTTAAATGTTAAATGAAGATTATAGTATATCATTCCAAAATGAATACTATATCACAAATACAGTAGTGAAGTCTGGGTATGTCAAACCACTGCATGTAGCTATAATTGGTTACAGCATCTGCACAGTTATTGGGAGTCCAGTGGGTTCAAACTTCTGCCCCACATTCTCGTTTTCCTTGCACTTGATTTCAAACTAATCAACATAGGCTACAGTGTGGTTGCAAGTATTGTATAAGATTCCAGGGGAAATATCAGAGGAAGAGAGGAAGACTTTAACAGAAAATGGGCTTCTCAGTTAGCAGATATTCCACATGGTTAGTAGGAGGCTCAGGCATGAATACCATGCAGTTAGACCATCGCCTTTTCTTGACTTCTATAAAACATACACTTCTCCTCTCAAAATGAATCATGTTTGACATAAAACAATGAATCATCACAAAAATAAAAGTTGACCATATTTCGTGTGATTTCTTTTTAGCTATGTTGTAGAGGACCTGGCTAGTGAGAATGTCCTGGTCTTTGATATGAATGTGTCCGTATGCTTTGAAGCAGCTGCTGCATGTGAAGTATTTGTCAAGGTCTTTGAACAGTCTCGCCTTGGTAAACCTCAGTGTAACTGGAACACAGGATTTGCCATCAAAGGTAAAGTTTGCACTAAGTCACAACAGAGTACAGTTGAGCTTCATTAATTTGGATGCCAATAATCCGGATGCTTCACCTTCTGAAGGACTTTAGGTGGAGACAGAATTTTCAGATTGTATTGTCTATAATGTGAGCTATATTTCAGTACTATGGACGTTTTAACTTTCCAGGCAATTTGCATGGGAACAAATGCATTCGTATTAAAAAGGCTCCACAGTGGATGATCTTGTTAAGGTTTCTGCTGCACTGTTTCATTGAAGTTTTGAATTTTGTCTTACAGCACATACTGCAAGTATGTAAACTTGTGTGCCAGAAAATTTATTCAGAGAGAGAGAGATAAAGAGAGCGGAGAGAGAGAGAGAGACTTTCAGTTTAACTAAATTTTTTTAATTGAAATCTAGACATTTTGCATATAACTATAGTTTTTGGTGTGAAAAAATATGTGACATTATAACTTTATTTTCTCCAGATTTCTCGCTCAACACTTGGCTAGGTGACAAGGGTTTATCCCAGGGTCAGACACTGGAGCCACACTCCATACAGGAGCTGCTACATGACCTTGAACTTGCACCTTACATGCAGAGCGAGAGTTGTCAACGGAAAGGTGTGCCCTTCACGCCCAGTGTTGGAGGATGGAACAACAGTTAGTATTGCCTACCATGTGATGCCCCTCATCTGATGTCTCTGAATATTCTAAGTTTTAATGTTATACAATATGTGATTAATGCACACAGTCATTCTCCCCTATGTACTTCATTCCGAGTATCTTGAACTTTTGTCAGAATTAATTTTATCTTATTTTATTTGAGAAGCTCTCAATGCATCTTTGTTTATTTTCCTCAGTACCTATATAAGGGCCAAGCCATCACAATTCCTTTAATCATATTTCAGATCCACTTTGTTCTCTGAGTAGTATATAGCATGTATATCTGTAGTAAATAGACCTGCCGCCCATCACTGTTTACTACATGTATATCACATTTCTCCCCATTTTATCAGATCATCTTTTCAGTTTGTTCACAGTATCTATACCTGTCGTCCATCACTATTAATTTTATCACATTTCTCCACATTTTCTCTGTTCATCTTTGTAGTTTGTCCACAGTACGTAGACCTGCCGCCCATAACTGGTAACACCACCTGCCACTTGTACGATTACTGTTCTGGAGTGCGCTGCTGCTCAGACGTGGGGATATTTGACCGTCCTATCAACATCTTTATGCAGCTTGATCCATGCAGTTTCAGACTCAGTGTTGGTATAGAGAAGTTTTATGTCAACACCAGTCTGCTGGACTATCCATTTGGACAAACTGAACAGATCAACCTCCATGGAGTAGTAAAACTAGAGTAAGTGTTCACGTTTATCAGTCCTGTTCTTCTGTCAGCACTTGTGAACCCTTATTTTTGCATGAGATCATGTGACCTTCATCAGCCACTCAAATGAGTGGAAATATCACAACCAAAATCAAACTTTTCTGACTGTGAATTTATTAAAAGTGAAATATGTTGGTTTATGTTGCATTGTATGTCATATAATGGACAAAACAAGTTGAAAAAAAATTAATGATAGTAATTTTTACACTTGCATGATATTGTAAATGTGTGTACTAAATGTTTGTAAAGTTCCCTATCAACATACTTTTTGGGGTTGTCTTGAACATAAATGTACAACTAATGGAGCAGTACCTATGCAGCTCGTGTCAAACTTCTTTTTAAAGGCCAATGTTATTAATCATGGACAATAACCCCAAAATACCCTTTTACAAATCCTCCATTTCTGATATCTTAATTTCAACATGCAGATTCCAAATTGTAAATCTGGAGAACGAGAGGAAGTATATGATAGACCTACAGTTAAGCATTTGTTTTGAAACCAACGCTCCATGTGACACCGTTGTCCCGATTCTGATCAACACGAAACTTCCACAGCCAGTATGTGATTGGACAACAGGCTTTCTGGATCCAGGTACAACTTCTGAATTTATTTTAAGATGGTTTTATAAATCTGCCATTGTCTTTTTTTCAAGGAGCAGAGTTTTGTCAAAATTAGATATGTAAAGATGATCAGTGAACATTTTTTAGAAAATGTGAGAAAATAGTCTTTTATTTCATGTAAAGACTTTCACTTTAATTGTAATGTATTGCCAAGATGGATAACTTTAGTGGTGGATACACAAGACTGAGGAAAAAGCCAGACATCATCGTGTTCTTAGTAATTACATGAACGTTCTCTTCCAGCTTTCTCGATAACGTCATGGAGACAAACAGAAGGAGTGAGTGCGAGTCAACCACTAAATGCAAACAAGCTGTCAAAGTTAATGGACGACTTAGGACTGAAGGATTTCCTTGTGTACCCTCAATGTTCCAGTAGTGCTGCCCCCTATGCTGGTGCTACTAATGGCTGGAATAATGGTAACTACCATATATTTCAGAAGAAACATTTGTTGAATGTCATTTATTTCAATCTGCTCTGTAAAAACATTTGATAAAAGATTTTCAAATTCAGTATTAAGACTCTGGACCTTCACAATAAAATCGTATGATTAAAATCACTCCAAATTCATGTCTTGTTTTTTTTAATGACTAAATTGTGTATTAACAAACTATTCGGGATCACACATAAGATAAGATTTCATTATGACGGTTCTGTTTTTCATAAGAAAAATTGCTTTCTTGTTATTAGGAGTGAAAATGATTAAATAACTTTTTTGTGCCAAAAGTCCCTTTTGTTGTTTGGTCTGATTAGTTGTGTGTTATCGTAATCTTCATATTGTATCACAAATTTTTAATTACAAAACAGAAAAAACCAGAATTAATGGTGAAAATTTGAAAATGGAAGATCTTGTATGGTGTGAATCATGCATGCTTAATCTTCCTAATGTTGAACATTTTTTTTTTGGTATTACATGATGTCTTTTCCTTTAATTTTCAGAGTGTCCCCTCAGCATGGCCACACTTCCAACACTGACCAGTGATGCCACCTGCCACATCACTGACCAATGCTCAATAGTCGAATGCTGTTTAAATGTGGCCAGTATTGGCACCACTTTCACCACACACCTAGAGGTGGATCCATGTGCATTTAAGTTAACAGTGGGTAGTGAACAGTTACGGTTCTCTGCAGATTTATTTACATATGACTGGGGTACAGAGAGGGAGTTCTGGCTTTTTGGTGTAGTTCGAATCAAGTAAGTACTAGTTGAATCAATTAGTAATATACATGACCTGGACACTTACTTTTTAACTGTCACTTTATTAGAACTGGTCACTAATTCCTTTGACAAATTAGATAAATGACCTGGTCACCTTTTTTTTGACAGATTTACTATATATAACCTGGTCATTTTTATGCCCCCATAATCAGAGATTTGGGAGGGATAGTTATTCCTGTTGTCTGCCTGCCTATTTATTTGTCCGCAAAAACTTAAATCTTGTTCATAACTTTTTGATGATACTTAACAGGGCTTTCATATTCCACATGTGCATTTCTTGTGACAAAACATTTCAATTGGTACCAAAATTTTTCACCTGGTGAACTTGACCTTGGAGTTTGTCTTACTTTTTAAAAACATTAACCTGGACCATATCTTTTGAACTACATGTATAATGAATATGCCGTTCATATTTTACATATAGATTCCTCATGACCAGAGCTTTCATTTGAAACCAAGACTTTTGACCAAGTGTCCTTGACCTTGGAGTCTGACCTACTTTTGATTTTCTGCCGTATGGGGGCATCAGCGTTTCACAATCACATCTTGTTCTTTATTTTTCAACAGATTTACTGTATATGACCTGGTCACTGAGGGTTTTTACCTGATGACGGTGGAACTGAAGGTTTGTCTAGAGCATGATGTCACCATCCCTTGTGAGGTAATTGTGCCTCTCCTGACAAACCACAAACTTCCCAAGAAAGTCTGCAACTGGAATACACAACTACCATCAGGTAGGTACCCATCCCTTGGGATGCTACTCTCTTATATTCATGAAAATTGATATATTTGAACTTTAAAATGTCAGAGTATAGACTGAATAAGATCATGGAATGGAATACTATGAATATCAATCTCTCTCGACTTTATAGTCATCTATTTTCATCATTGTAACAAACAGTGATCAATAAATCTATTTATCATTTTTCAAAAATTTTATCAGTAATAAATTTCATTATTCCAACTTTTGATTGAGAAAGAGCACTAAGTTATATTCAAGAATACATGTATTATGTAGTTTTGTGTGACACTATGTTATTTCTTTTATTTCATCCATATTTCTCCACTAGCTGCCATCATGATATAACAAGATCATTTCTTCTTACCTTGACAATGACCTTTGACCTCCATGCATAATTTTTGAAATTAGATTTAAGAAAACAAAGCAAGTAAATATCTTAATCTTAGACAGGCCTGAAGTTTTATTTTATACTGAGTATTGGGGCCTCTGTGGCTGAGTGGTAAGTGTGTCCGACTTCGAATTGGAGAGTCCAGGGTTTGATTCCTGCAGCGCCACTCTGCGGTCAGCCGTCCCTGTCTTTCAGATGAGACAGTAAAGACCGAGGTCCCGTGTCACAGTAGGTGTTGGCACGTTAAAGAACCCTCCCTGCTCTACGGCCAGCAGTGCTGAGCACAGGCAGAATTTGTCGCCCTTCACTGGCACAGGGTGACGTCTCCATATGAGTGAAATATTCTTGAGTGGGCCATTAAACAACAACGCAACAACAACAATACTGAGTATTTGTTTTTCAGGATTCTCACTACAACAATGGCTTGTGACAGAGGGATTACCAAACACCAATCCACTGGATACTTATGTCGTGTCCAGACTTCTGTCAGATCTAAATGTGGCAGGGTTCCAGAATGCCCCATCCTGCACAGCAGGAGATTCCCTGTACAGTCCTGCTGTCAACGGATGGAAGAACGGTAAGTTGTTGTTTGTTATTTCCTAGTGTTGTACCTAACTTTCGACAGTCTTTCAGCTGCAGCCAGTCCTTGACATGTAACAAGATATGATTTTTTCTCTTGTCTTATCTTAAGGACAGTGAAGGAAACGAACAATGATAGCTCAAGTGGAACTCTGATATCATGGCCTCTTCTATGGACTTTTGCAAAACCCTGGATTTCTGTTAGATTTTGAAAATTATGTTCCATTTTTTTCTAGCACAGAGGTTTATTTGTATTTCCTTTACTGGGATTCCCTGATCTCTCTCACTGGTTTGGTTTGTTTTTTAAGTAATTAATAAAATGGGGCTGGCATGGCCTTATTTTATTTGCTTTTTGATCATGAGGTCCTTCAGTTGAAGCAATAAAAACTTTGGTCCTGTGCCACAGTTGGTGTCTGCATGTTAAAGAACCATCCTTCCCGTCTAGGGCAATAGGCAAAATTTGATGTCCTTCATCGGCACACAGTGACGTCTCCATATAAGTAAAAGGTTCTTGAGTTGGACGTTCAGCAACAATACAACCAACCAATTAACTGAATATACAAGTTTTTTTTTTTTTTTCAGTGGATGTCAAGCATTATTTTAATATTGATTCGAGTCTTTATGACATGTAAAACTGAATATTGCATTAAAAACCAGATGTACACACATACATAATGATTCACTGATATTTCTGTTTTGACAGAATGTGGCACTGCTTTTGTGGTTCCTGCCATCACAGGTAACACTGTGTGTAACATTCCTAGCACCTGTACAGGTGTGAACTGCTGTGTGGATGTGCCGCTGCTTAACAACACCTTTAATGTGTACCTGGACATCGACTCCTGTTATAGGACAATGACAGTTGGTATAGAGAAGCAAACTACCACATACTCTCTGATTGGCTATACATTTGGAACAGTGGAAGACTTTAATCTGCAGGGTGCTGTACAACTCAGGTAGGTAATGTGATAGGCCACTGTCCTAAGCATTTAGGGAGATAGAGTTCTCAAGTGACTGTCAATCTCACCTTCAGAACTTACATTTGTAATTATGTTATCTCATGCTCACTGGTCTCAATCAGTTATTTCCTTATCAAGTCACATGGAACTCCAGTAGAACCTTCTCTAAAGACCACCTCACTTAGGAGACCACCTCATAGTTCAGCAATTTAAATTCAGTATGTTTATTACTATTCTAGGCTATAGCAACTTCACATAGGAGACTACCTGACTAATCAGACCAATTTTGACTAATCATTTGGATGGTCTTAACAGCAAGGTTTCACTATATTTTCAGTGTCAGACACAGGAGTTTATAATACTTGTTCTTCATTGTCTGTGTTCCTATGGAAGTATCTTACATGTCGATATTTCCCTTTTCATTAAATTAGTCTGTTATATTTCCTGACAGGTACACATGTGTATCTGTTTGTCATCTTGCCAATCTAGCTAAACAGGGTTAAACTGCAGTTGCGTGGAGTCACTGCAATAAGTAATAAACATTCTGTCGGGGATGTAGAGTGAGGACCAGAACACTGAGCTAGATATCAAGGTTGAATATTCCCTAGCTATTGAATGCAGTCCAGTGGGTTGTTTGTTTCATATGCACAGCATAAGTCATTATGGTAGGTGACCTTGACTGACAATTCACATATGCTGAAGTATTTATTTGTCATTTCAGCTTTAAGATAGAAGAGTTGGAGGGAGCAGGGATGTATTCTTTTACAGCCACCATCAGAGTGTGTTTTGAAACCAGTGGAGCATGTGAAGTGACCTTGCCCTTGTTACAAGACACATTGTTCCCTAAGCCAGTCTGTCAGTGGAATGATGACTATGTTACTCCAGGTATGGTATTCAGGTTTAATGTTTAGCTCTTTGGAATGAAAATCAATAAAGATAATGCCATACCCTTGGTATTGCTATATTTGTGGGCCATGGCGTCCAGAGACAAAACTGTAGCCTGGGCTGTATATTTTGAACTTGAAAAGACAGGTCTTTAATTTTTCACATATTGGATTCCTCATGTCTAAGGCTGTCATTGAGGGTCATGGATTTTGACCTGGTGACCATCACCTTTGACCTACTTTCTGGGAACTTTAACCCAATTGTTTATATATTGTTTAGTGATATTTTTTGTCTTCTGACGACACTTTTTTATGTCCTTAACTACCATTATGATTCTTGTTGTCAGATTTCCTACTTACATTATACCATTCTCCATTGTAATATCTTCATATTTCACAGTTATTATTCCCCCTGTTTTCAGATTTCTCCTTGGATCAGTGGCGACTAGAGAAGGGAATCACTGTAGGTGCCACTTTGAATGACTACTCTGTGTCAGAGTTATTTGAGACGGTCAGTCTGGCTCCCTATACGTTGGACACACCTTGTAGTAGTTCTGGATCCACCTTCAGCCCTGCTACCAATGGATGGAAAAATGGTAAGAATGTTACTGACATAATTATACAGTTACAAAATAGCATACATATATGAACCATCAACAACTATATTGTCTACACTAGCTGTTAAACATCAGAATAGTGTATCGAGATATTCTATAGTGTTACACCTCCTTGGTCACTACTTAATATGCTGATGTTAGTGGTTGTGATGTATGCAAGGACTTTGTTGCCAAACTGAAATTTTAACCAGTAGTACAAGTGACATTGTAATAGACAGACTAGAACATTTAGGATTTCCACCCTTAAACCGATTTCTGTTAATAGATTATTATTATATTACTTATTAAGTCAAAGCAGTTAGTAAAGCATTCCTTGTAATTCTTTGAGACAATATATAATGGGCGTTTTTTTCATTGAGTAAATTTTTTATTTTTCAGATTGTACAGGAAGTCCAACATTACCGGCCATCAGCAGCTATCCTGTGACATGCTTACTGGGGACTTCCTGTATGGATGTCACCTGCTGTATCGACTCTGCCGAGACATCGACAAGCTTCCAGACCAGTATTAAGATTGAACCATGTCAGCTGGTGTTAGAGGTCACCATAGAAAAACTACAATTCAAAATCCCACTGAAAAACTATACATCTGGTAAGACTGAAAAAAATCACACTAAAAAATAATCATCTGGTAAGACTGAAAAAAATCCCACTGAAAAAATTTAGTAGACATCTGGTAAGACTTAAAAAATCCCACTAAAAAATAATCATCTGGTAAGACTGAAAAAAATCCCACTAAAAATAATCATCTGGTAAGACTGAAAAATCCCACTGAAAAACTATACATCTGGTAAGACTTAAAAAATCCCACTAAAAAAATAATCATTTGGTAAGACTGAAAAAAATCCCACTGAAAAACTATACATCTGGTAAGACTGAAAAAATCCCACTAAAAATAATCATTTGGTAAGACTGAAAAATCCCACTGAAAAACTATACATCTGGTAAGACTGAAAAAAAATACCACTAAAAATATACATCTGGTAAGACTTTAAAAAATCCCACTGAGAAACTACATGTATATATCTGGTAAGACTGAAAAAATCCCACTGAAAAACTATATATCTGGTAAGACTGAAAAAATCCCACTGAAAAACTAAACATCTGGTAAGACTGAAAAAGGATTCATCTAGTGATGCCCAAGTTTACATGAAAAGTTATTGACAACTTAAAAATAGTGGCATGAAAAACACTGGTAATACATGTATTACATATTACACTGGTCATATCAATGAATCAGATGTAACAGATTGTAACTTCACTAGATATTTCAAGGATGAGTCAATTACATATAAACAAAATATATGTTCAAAATTACCTAGTAACTAATTCTGTGTTTGTAGAAGAAAATTAAGGTTTTAGTTTTCTCTAAAGCATATTGAAAACAAAGTGTGTCTGGGAAGTTTTACAAAAATCCATTAAACTGAAAATACAAAGCAAATTTAATTTTGTCGTGTTTTTGTCATTTACAGGGGAACAGAAGACATTTTACCTGAGAAAGGTTATCAGAATGGAGTGAGTACAGAGTACCTGTAATACATAATGCTCCCTTTCCTTGATCTCTGTAAAGGACCCCATAATCCAGCATATAGCCCTACTGGGCTTGATCCCTCTCAGCATACCTTTCAATCCAAAATCTCTGCAAGTTTTGCAATGAATTTACCTGGAATTTTAAGCTCAATTGCTGTAGAAAGTTTTATAAATTAAAGGGTTTCTCAGAAATATTAGTAACTGATTCCTGTAAAATTACAGTACTCATGAAATTATGAACATTTATGAGGATATGAATTTTAGTTATAAGTAAAGTATATAGCTACAAATATATAATTCCTGAGTTTTCCTGGCATCTGTATACTCTCAGTTATTCATGGTCATGGCAGAATGATCTTTTAGGGATATGCGATCTTAGTCATTGAACTTGATAGTAAATTATACTGTGTGGAATAAATAGATAATGAACATTTACTTTCTAAGAACAAGATGCAGTGGCTTTGGGTGGGAATTTTGAGGGATATGCACTGTAAGGTTTAACAAATGACTTTTTTCTCGTTTCTTTTCTTGCAGCTATGTCATTTATGATTTGGAAGCAGAGAACCAGTATTTGGTGGATCTAGATATTTCTATGTGTTGGGAAAGCTACAAGTCATGTGACTTTGTAGCCTCCATACTCAGCAATGCTCGTTTGCCAAAATCCTCCTGCACATTCAATGATGGATTTGTTAATCCAAGTAAGATTTTATATAGCTGTCTACATGATTTTCTGGTTTAGGTTTGAATGATTTAGCCAAATTTCTTTTACCAATGCAATATGCTATATATCGGAAATGTTGTCAAATCAAACTCAGCCTGTATGGAAGTATTCTGCATTGTTGGATTGCTGTGTATTTATTATGTATCACTCAGTTTTGTTCTATTATCAAATATCATTTACGATTTTCATTCAGTAACAGAGGTGATAATTTGATACTTACATGTAGGGACCAACGTGGCCTAGCAGTTAGCGTGTTTGACTTCAATTGAAGGTGCCTTGGGTTTGAGCCCAAGCCACGGTATGGTTGGCCTTTCCTGTCTTTTCGATGAGACCGTAAAAACCGAAATTCCATGTTGCAGTAGGTGTTGGCACGTTAAAGAACCCTCCCTGCTCTATAGCCATAAGTGCTGAGCATAGGCCCTTTACCGGCACATGGTGGCGTCTCCATATAAGTGAAAGATTATTGAGTAGGATGTTAAACAACAACAACTTAAATGTAAATTCTAGCCAACAGAGAAATGAAGCTGGTTCTGAATTCTACAGACTCCTGGTTTTGATGAGAAATATTCACTGAATAGACCAGACATATTCACTTATTTTAATCTCAAGTGAATTACAGTAGAACATCGGTACCCAAGTGACTGGTGATAAATGGCCTGATTAGTGGGTGGTCTCCACAGTGAGGTTAATATATTAGGTTTGAAGAGTGATAAACAGACTGAGCTCTAATGGCTTTTAGTGAGGTCGTCTCCTAAATGAGGGGGTCTTGAAGCAAGGTTCCACTTTACTTGTGTCAGTAAATTTACATTCGCAACAGTAGATCTATAAAATTCTCTTTTCTCACAGTGGGCAAATTTTGTTGATTTTTTTTCTTTTTTACATAATTTGTAGTCATACATGTAAATTAATGACTCTATTTACATTAAACATTAAATTTCTTTTCAGCATTCTCACTGACCCAGTGGGCCACCAATAATGGAGCAAACCCTAGTCAGTACACAGAGATAGAGCTGTCCAAACTGTTTGAGGAGCTAGAAGTATCAAGGCATCTGAAATATCCCTCTTGTAACAGGAGTAGTAGTACCTACAGTCCTAATACTAATGGGTGGAGTCAAAGTAAGTGGAACTAGTCAATGGATATGTACACTCTCTCTCCCTCCTCCTCTGCTACAGCAGAACCCTCTTGAAAGACCAGTGAGTCACTGGAGACTATCTATCTTGGGAGACTAGGCCCATCCTTGCATGAAATCATTTTTTTCAAACAGTCAAATAAGTAAAACCCTTAAGATATAACTAATGACTTGAAGTACCACATGACATTGACATGACACCACATGATGTTGACACCACATGTCTTAGCTTTGACTGCAGAATTGGTCTCTTATGGTGGCCTCTACTGTACTCTGATTATTGGTGGTCACTGTATTTGTCCTGTCTTTTTGGCAGAACATGTATTTCCTTTATACTCCCCATGTTTTTCTCTTCAACCAACCACAATATCATTCACCTTGTGATCCCTGGAACATGACCTATTGCAAAACAATTCAAGGATTGCATTCACCTTCAACAAAGATAATATACCCAGGGTCAAGGTCACAGGACCACATAGTTCCTACTGTAGGGAGGGGTTGGTATTTTGTCATTTATCTGTTAGATTATCTTCAGTTTGTTCATTTTTCTTTACATTATAACATTCCCTCTACTACAACATGCTCCAGTGTTGGTGCTATGCCAGTACTGCCATCAGAGGCCTTGTGTATCAGCTATCTGTACATTATAATATCCTCTGTAGCTCTCTCCAGTGTTGGTTCTATGCCAGCACTACCATAAGAGGCCTTGTGTACCAGCAATCTGTACATTTTAATATCCTCTATAGCTCTCCCCAGTGTTGGTTCTATGCCAGCACTACCATCAGAGGCCTTGTGTACCAGCTATCTGTACATTATAATATCATCTATAGCTGTCTCCAGTGTTGGTTCTATGGCTGCACTGCCATCAGAGGCCTTGTGTATCAGTTATCTTTACATTATAATATCCTCTGTACTACAGCATGCTCCAGTCTTGGTTCTATGCCAGCACTACCATCAGAGGTCAAATATATCAGTTATCTTTACATTATAATATCCTCTGTACTACAGCTTGCTCCAGTCTTGGTTCTATGCCAGCACTACCATCAGAGGCGTCCTGCAGCTTCCTGGGAGGGTGTACAGGGATTGACTGCTGTGTTGGTGTGACACCCATAAACAACTACCCAGTCAACCTCATGATGAAGCTGGACAATTGTAAAAAACTGATAAATATCAGCATAGAGAACTTTGAACATCAAGAGGATTTGTATGACTTCCAGTTCAACACCTGGAAAACATTGTACATCAAGGGAGTTTTCAAACTGAGGTCAGTATGTACAGTAAACATATCTGTTCCCTAACAAACTGTCTGGGATAACTGAAGTATCTGCATTAATGAAAATTACCCTTTGTAATGGCCAAAGTGTTTTGAAAATTTTGATTGTAATAAATGTCATGTTGAAAGTGAAGCACCTTGGTTATTGGTCGGCAAGGTAAATGTATATCAAATACTGGTAGTTTGTTTTTGTTTTATGCCACTTATGACACTTTATGCTACTCCACATATCTTTCAGTCATATAGTGGCCCCAGATTTTTATTAATGGAGGACAGAAATCAATTACTAATGTACTCAGGAAGAATCTGTCAGCCTTTGGCAAGTAAACTAGAAACTTTCTCACATAATTAACTAAGGTTCCTGTGAGTCCTGAAACTGTGCCGAGTAGAGGTGAGAGGCTGGATGGTCTAAAGTGCAATGCTCTAACCATTCCGCCCCAATCACAAGTAGTTACTTTAGCATAAAAGTAAACTTAATTTATTATACCAGTGCTACCCACTTGAGAAAATCAATCTCATTTCAAGGATGAGACATACGACAGCTTTTACATCACTTATGAACTAACCCAGTATTTGACTTACTTTTGTAAAAGGTTTACTGTTGGTCCTATCTTTCAAGTGGTAAATGAAAGGTCTTTATCTTTCAGATGTGTATGCATTTATTTTGTACCATTAGTTTTTATCTGGTGACCCTGATGTTTGACATTATGTTATGTAGATACCACATCAGTGTATCTCAGATATGTCTTGTAACCCCACTTTATGATATTCACAGGTCTGTGTTTTTCTCATTTTCCCCGCCCAACAAAGTAAGAGGGCCATGTAGGAATTACCATGTTTGTTAACAAGTTCTGAAAGCAGATTTCTCTTACAGTATAAGTGATGTGGCTTTCATATTTCATACATGCCATCACCTTTAACCTATTGGCATTGACCTTGACATTTGACCCTATGATAGTTATTTTTTAAGAGGTTCTGAAAGTAAGGTAATTGTCTTTTTAATATTTTTTACTTCAGGTACAAGGTGATTGATTTACAAGGGAAGAACAGCTATCTTGCATCAGTCACTTTCAGCTCATGTTTTGAGGCTGGGCAGTCTTGTGCACAGGAGATTGCCATATTAGATGAAGTGGAGTTGCCTAAGTCTGTGTGTGACTGGAGCACTGGCTATGTAGACCCAGGTACATAACTTAGTCATATTACTGTAATCTCAATTACATATGGAAATTTTAGACAGTTCAAGCCTTTCACTGGTATTCGATGATGTTTTAATATGAGTGAAAGCTTGTGAAGTAGAACATTAAACAACATAACAACAGGGGCCACTGTGGCCTTGTGGTTAGCTTGTTCAACTTCAGATTGTGAGGTCTGGGGTTCGAGCACAAGCATGGTGCAGTTGGTCATCCCTGTCTTTCAGATAAGAGAGTATAAACTGAAGTCCTGTGTCACAGTAGGTGTTGGCATGATAATGAACCTTTTCTGCTCTACAGCCATAAGTGCCGAGCAAAGGCAAAACTTGTCATCCTTTACTGGTACACCGTGACGTCTCTATATAAGTGAAAGACTCTTGAGTGGGACGTTGAACAACTATACAATCAACCAACCAACATCAAAACAACAGTAAAAGTAAGTGTAATTGTCTCCCATATTTGACATGATGTAAGGTTTCTCTGTGTCATTGTAGCATTTTCTCTGGACAACTGGAAGGTGGCCAATGGTCTGTCAGCCTCAGCATCCCTGGATGAGTTCAAGGAGTCCATACTGCTGAAGGATCTGGATATCAGCAGACATCTGAAGAACGAGACCTGTAGCTTCACATCTGGGAAATTCTCCACAGCTGTTGATGGATGGGTTAATGGTATGTACAGAGAAATCCAGGGGCAAGTTGTTCACTTACTGGTTAAATTTATCCGATATATTGGGAGGGGGAGGCTATAGGTATGACTGACCCTTTTAAAATATAGTGCCAACCTTGGAGCATGGTTAAATTTCACAAATCTAAAAGATGATTATTTCAGAGGTTCAATTCAGCATTAAACTTATACATTCTAAATCATAAGAATGTTAACTCTGAGGTTTATTTCAGTCATTGATTATAATTATACATGGGTTAAAATCTAACCAGCAGATTAACAACTGGACCTGGTAGTTGTCACTATCTCTTTGTTCAGATTATTATGATGACATCAACTTTTGGTTATTTTAGGTCCATGTAAAAAAGTTTATGTAAGAACCTGAATGACATTTAATTTCTGTAAATCTAAATAAGAAGTATGCATGAACAGTCTATGTGAATAAGAAATAAGTCAAATGGAACAATTACAGCTGCAATAGTAATAATTACTTTGTTTGTGTCGGATGCTACATGTATGGACCAAATCATGCATTGAAATCATTGATATGTATAAATGCATTTCTGCTACTAGTAATTACTTAATTTATTGTTTTACATCTGCTGTTTCCCTTCAGATTGCCCCCTTCAGTTGCCTTCAGCTCCTGGGGTACTGGACAGCGCTGTTGCTTGTGCAATCGGCAGCCAGTGTACGGAGATTGAGTGCTGTATGAAGACAGATGCTGTGACTAGGAACTTCCTGTTTGATGTTCGACTGGACTCTTGTTCCTCCCTCCTACATGTCGGAATAGAAAATTATCACTACCAGGTGTCACTGTTCAACTTTGACCGCTGGGGTAAGTTTAACTGAATGTCATTTCAATTCAAA
>JACSZP010037359.1:0-10503 GCA_016161895.1 Pinna nobilis | reverse complement strand
GCCTCAGAAACTCCAATATTTTTACATAATGGAGTTTTCAACTTATATCCAATACTGATATACATGACAACATTGAAAACCTACCTGTGATGCCTCACCATGTTTCTCACAGGAGAAGCAAATAATTCCCTATCACTACAGTAATCTGGGGCTGTGGGTACCTGAAGTAGAGAAAAACACATCAAAATACATGCAAACGATCAACAATGGTGTGTTCTTGTCATTATTCAACAAAATTTTATGTAACAATGAAATCAATTTTAAAAGATGTTAAATTCATACTGCTGGAAGATGCTACATTCGTAGAAAATACAAAAATCTTCATAGAACTTTTCTGAAAATTCATTTTTCCTCAAATATTAATTCTCTTGACAATTCACTGGCCTTGAAAAAATAAATCATTTTCAAGTCAGACACTTATCCCACTTCAGAATCCCATTTGGAGACAACAATGAATGCCAGTGAAGGGATTAAATGTTTGTCCATGCTCAGCAATTACCGTTAACACTCATGTAATGTGTAAAGCTTACCTATGATTGATAGCACACAGGATACAAAAGTACACTTGTTGGCCATAAGTGTTGGCCCATAAGGGCGATGTCATACGGTGAATAAATTGTATTATCGTAGTTTTTCAACTGATTCTGTACCAAAATAATATGCTTTCTCAAAATTAAAATACTGGATCAAAATATATGAAGACGGAAGTTATGCACAAATGATTATTATTACAAACAATAGGCCAGGGTTGGGGACTTAAAATAACTTAACACTTTTTAATAGTGGAGGATTATTTATATGTTATCAAACCTGTTGGAATGAGACTTTTTTTCTTTGGAAGAGAGGTAGAAGGTACTTGACTAAGTCAGACATTTTGTCAGACACAATTTACTTTTTGCTAATTTTGAAAAAAAGCTTTATCAACCTGTATAAATACAAAAAAAAAGCAACATTTTTTGAAACTCAAGTTAACATTTGAGTATTAGAAGGATAGTGATACAATCAACAGTGTTGTTTGTGGTAAATGAGAGAATTCTGTAAACTTTCTAGTACAAACTGACAATTTTTTGGTGTAGTTTGCTTTGGTTTTTCTAAGAACATCACAGTTGTGCAATATATTGCAATATATTGCAATATTTCAAATGAAATATCGCAGTATGGTTTTCACTCGCAATACCAAACACAAATCACCACACACCGAGTTGTTCCATTTTTGTCATACTGCTGTCTTCATAGGTTTATTCACTCCGACATCTACAGGTTGCAACATGGATGTCATACCACCGGGAATAATGGTCAGTTCAGTATTGTCATCATGTAGCACTCTCTTCACAGACTCCATGCAGTGTACATGGAAACTGTCCAATACTAGCAAACTACGCTGTAGCCTTTGTTGACGTCGTCCCTAGACTATTTTGGACCATTCCTTCATGGAGTCCTCCATCATCCAGCCTTTCTCATGCACTTTAACAATAGCTCCTTCGGGGAAATTTACCTTAGGCATCATCTTTCTCTTGAAAATGATGGGGGGTGGGGGGAGTTAGCTTTGTTCCGTCACCCATACATGCAAGCATCGCAATGAAACCATTCGTCTCATTTCTCGTAGTTCATATTGACACTGTCTTGGAGTTCTTATTTGTCACTGTTGTATATAGGGGAGACCAAATGTCAGTGGTGTCTGATCTGCATTCCCTTTGAGTGCTGGATCTATGCTGTACTGTTGCTACACCTTGATGATATAGGACTGGAAAGCGGTAAGAAGCCGTTGAGCAATGATCATTCTCTGGCTACTCAGCTGGTGGCGTCTCATGAACAAATAGCACCAGTTGAGGGAAGCCTTGAATGTTGTCTCTTGTGTTTTATTTTCTTGACAGGTAGGAGACTCGCAATCTTATTTCTTTTGTGCTAACGCCACTATCATGCCAGTCGCACAACCAGTGGTACAGCTCTCACTCAAGTTTGGGACGTGCTGCTGACTTTCCTTGATTGCATTGTTTGTTGGCTAGCATAGTTTTTAACTTTTCAGAT
The DNA here is from genome assembly GCA_016161895.1 of Pinna nobilis. Classification (NCBI taxonomy): domain Eukaryota; kingdom Metazoa; phylum Mollusca; class Bivalvia; order Pterioida; family Pinnidae; genus Pinna; species Pinna nobilis. The sequence continues at coordinate 8,475 of JACSZP010037359.1, read as the reverse complement.
TGTTTTCTCCATTTGCATATGTTGACTCTTCCACATTAAAATGTCGTCAAGCTGCTCTATTTCCTAATTTTTCGGCATATTCTATGACTTGCAGTTTCTCTCCAGCTGTCCAGGAATTGTAATTCCTCTTCACCATGTTGTTGATTGTTTGATGGCATCAATGTGATAACCGCACAATTGCATAATAGTTCAATAAACACCAGGTGTATTCTATGCCATTTTCAGACCATTCAAATATTGCAGACATTTAAATTGTCTTGTTTGTCATAGGTATGGGCATGATCACCAGGGCAGCAGAGGGAGAGACAAAAGGGCCTCGAATGGACTCAGGAATCTATCAACCTCCTATCAGAGGCTCCATGGACGACCTCACCATCACAACTACTACCCATGTACAGGCAAGATGGGTTCTATCTGCATTAGAAGATAAGTGTTTCCTGGGCTCGCATGAAATTCAAGGCACAGAAGTCAAGATGCTTGATATTAAAGAAAGGACGTTTCAACAGCCAGGTGAGAATGCACAAACAAGATGAAGAGATCCCATCTATTGTGAACAACCCAATTAAATGTTTGGGTAAATGGTTTGATGACTCGCTCACAGACAGGAGTAGTATCAAGGACACCAAGTCACAAGTTCAAGCTTGGCTTAAGAAGGTTGATGGGAGTGAATTGCCAGGGAAGTACAAGGCCTGGATTTACCAGCAAGGAATCCTACCTAGACTGATGTGGCTGATTCTGTTATATGAAGTCACAGCTACAGCAGCAGAAGCCATTGAGCGAACGATAAATGGCTACCTGAGGAGATGGCTTGGAGTTCCACCATCATTTACATCTGTTGGGCTCTACAGCAGATCATCCAAAATACAATTGCCATTGTCTTCAATGGTGGAAGAGTTCAAGGCAGGAAAGTGCCGATTAGTCATTTCACTCAGACTCGGCAGATTCCAGGGTTAGTAGGGCAGGCATCAAAACCTGTACAGGGAGGAAGTGATCTGCATCAACATCAGTGGATCAGGCAGAGAGAATGTTAGAATTGCGAGACATAATCGGGAACACAAACACTGGAAGGCAGGGTCTGGGAATGGTACACTTCCAGCAATGAGCTAAGGCAACACTAGTAGAACGGCGCAGTATGGTTTTAGTCTGAAGTAAGGTGCACAGAAGAAGAACAAAGGAGAGTGCGAGCAGCTGAACTTGGAAAGCAAGGCATGTGGACTAAGTGGGAACTTCCGGAACGGAAAATAACGTGGACACAACTGTGGAGGAAAGACCAGTTCAGAATCTCCTTCCTTCTGAGGTCAGTGTATGACACCCTCCCATCTCCTGCAAATCTCCAACAATGGGGCCTGACTGAGGACCCAGATTGCAAGTTATGCGGGAAGAGAGGGACGATGGCACATATTCTATCAGGATGCCAGGTAGCACTGACACAGGGGAGGTACAGATGGAGACATGATAGGGTCCTCACTGAGTTAGCAGATGTGCTGGAAATGGAACGAAGGAGGAAAAGACCTGCGGGACAGAAGCAACAGCAGATAAAGTTTGTGCGGGAGGGAACAAAAATAGCTGACAAGGGAGCAGGAAAACCATCATCACTGCTAGACAAAGGAAGGGACTGGGAACTGCGTGTCGACCTACACGGAAAACTGGTTTTCCCAAACATCGTGGAAACCACACTCCGACCAGACGCTGTTCTGTTCTCTAGGCAGTCGGATATTCTGAATGCCATCGAACTCACAGTACCATGGGAGGAGAACTGCGAGGAGGCACATGAGAGGAAGAGCTTCAAGTATGCTGACCTCATGGCTAACTGCAGAGACAGAGGATGGAGCGTCAGGCTGTTTCCCACAGCGGTTTGATGCAGAGGATTCCCAGCACAGTCAGTATGGAAGTTGCTCAGGTGCTTGGGAGTAGATAGTAAAGTGAGGAAAACTCCAGCAAGAAGACTCACTGAAGCTGCAGAAAGAGCATCATGCTGGTTATGGCATCGCCGAAATGATCTGTGCTTGAAGCCGGGATCCATAGAGTAGTGGATTGGCCACCACTACTGACCCACCAACTGGAGGATGTCGTGGTTTAGGGTCGAAACATCCGAAGAAGGTTGGATACCACCTGATGACATTTGGAACCGGCAGACGAGCACCAAAGGGGCAGTTAATATAAGCGACAGGCATGCAAAGGAGTGCCAAAGCTGACAGTAGCAGAATACCATCTTCTGTACGTGTACACTATGAGAACAGAGTCAACCGTAAGTGTAACTGCATATTATAATGATATAGTCGGTTCAATTATTTGAAAAACTTAAACAAGAATGGAAACCGAAGATATAAACATATACTTTTAGTTCATGAAGAACTATACGTTGTGTAGGAACGCTGATTCCAGCAAAAACAACACTGAGGAAAACATCATCAAGATGCAGGAGTTTCTGGACAATATTTTCGTGGGTTTCGCGAAAAAAGATTTCCAACAGATAGACGTTAGCATATCTTTACTTACAGGCACATCAACGACAGTTTGTCTATCAATGACCAATTTTCACGATTACCTAAGGCATATATATCCCATCAGTGGATATGAGATCAATGAAGCTACAGAGTGCAGCACATCTGCTTCTTACGTAGACTTGCCCTTATCGATTTGGAAGGACGGAACCCTTCCCCCTTGTGATAAGCTTTACAATTTCAATAATCAAAATATATTAAATATCACCACTTTTCCAGAGTACAAAGGCTAATAATGACCCATTGTAATCGTACTCAGTTTGTTGTTGACCATCGTTCGTCGCCTTTTACCTTTCACATTTTCAACTGCTTCTCAAGATTCAGTCACCAAACTTGGCTCAAAGTGACGTTATATGTAGTCACGTTGTGGAAAAAAAGGTCAGCTTCTTCAGTGCCCAAAAGGGGCCAAAATGATAAAATCGGGAACATCTTTAAACAGATTTTTATTGTGAACCCGTAATCTTTTAAGTTTACACTTCTTTGCTTATTGTTTAGACTGCAAATCAATTCCGTTCGTAAATGTGCTACCATGGGACGCGTTAAGTGTCATAGAATACTATCTTATTGACTTTGTTTATGAAATAAAAAAAATATTACAGAAACTAATAAATGTTAAATACACAGGTGCAAGAATTTCATAAACTGAGTTCTACCAGTCTGCGAATCTTCAAGTCACAAAATCAATTCAGGAAGAACAAAATATTTCAAATAAAACAATATTATTTATAAATGAATTATCAGTATGCAGGTAGTATTTATAGGCAGTAATGAGATATACCGTCCTTTGAATTTTCAAAGTCATCCGGTAAAGGGTCAAGGTCACAGAAACAAGAACAATTCCTATACAACCATCGTGAGTCCAATATGTAAAAATCTATTTAATTTCATATATCATATAATGTGGGATAGTCTTATGCAGTACAGGGTTCTACAATCTGGTGAATTTTAAAGTTATCAGGTCAAAGGCCAATGTCACGTAGACAAACGCTGTTTCAAAATATCGTTAAGATCCAAATATTCCTTAACCTGTCAGTTTTCAATATACAGGTGGTGTGAAAGATTTGTAGGTAGGACATATTTCTAACCCCCCCCNNCCCCCCCCCCCCCCCCCCCCCTGTGAACGTCATCGGGTTAAATAAAGGCCAAGGTCACGGAGAAAAATCAAATTTTAAAAGACCATGAAGACCCAATTATCTCGGAAGATGTTGGGTTTTAGAACAGTAAATGTCAGAGATTTCAAGGCTGTACATTCTTCTATCATCATCTTAAGTATCAAGATCATTGGGTCAAAGGTCAAGGTCATATAAATAATAAGAATTTCAAAATATCTATCAAATCAAAGCGATTGCATAAGACTCAGCTGGCCGACTAATTACAAGCTTTTACGATCGAATTGTTCCTCCTTTTTCCATTGGACAAGTTTCAATATTTTAGCAGAAACAACAACATTATAAAACTGTCTACTTGTGTGTGAGGACAGAGGATAAAATTTATAGGTTTCCTTATTGGAACTTTGTTTCTTTAATCACATTTGCTCAGGTCATTTTCTACTAGGCCTCTTTTTCAGAAACATCAGCTCGAGCTTAAATAAATACCGTAACAGCCGACAGAAAGTTTATGATATATTTTGTTTTCTATGCAACAAGATCTTATCAAAAGTTGTTGATATGATCCGCAAAATCATTTGATCAATCTAAATAATGCATGATTTCAAACTATATCTGGTCACGCGAATGCTGATACAAAAAGGCAGAATTGAATTAGTTATTTTTTATCATATGATTAGACACCATTTCGTTATGTACATACTTATTCAGTTCTGAGAATGTGAAAAGTCGTGTGTGATACTTACGAATTTATGTTCTGAGATTTTTATTATTTTGAATGTTGAATCGTCATATATAGCACGTATTTCAAATACATATATACGACAGATTACTCCCGGTTCTAAGCAATAGTAACAGATTTTGAATGACCTTGAGATGATTACGGATGATTGGTGATCTTGAATAATCAATAAAATGTCATTTAGGTCGTATATGTCACTTACGACCTTTCATTTCTACAGCGTCGATCTGATCTGTTTACTTGTTTATATAATTGGTCAGTTCTTTTGCCTTTTGTCCAGTGACAGCAAACTTTGCTCATCATAGCACAGGTTTTAGTAGCCATGTTACACGTAGCACGACGGAATATAGTCAATCAAAGGTTCTTGCAAGTGTAGCTAACCCATACTGATTAGTTTTGTGTATAGATTTGTTATTATATTAGCTGCACTTTCAAAGCTATATGTACGTTTGAGAAAACACAAATAGAACTTAAGTTATCAAATACATTAAAATCGATTGGTAGTGTGAAAACAAATTCCTACTCTCATGCCTTATGGATGTCATGGTATTGTCTTTACAAATTTGTAAATTCAAATTAAACTCTTAACAATACTTACCACGTATTGTACATTGAATTGAGGTATAGACGAGTAGAACTGGACCGTGGTTACATTTACAGGTGGTTTGAGTACACCTAGTTGTAGTTGTACATCTCCCTCTGGATCTGGATCGAATGTGACTTGTGCTGTATATAAAGGAAGTCATTTAGAATTAGGAAGCGTTGACAATAAAACAAAAGAAATAAATAAAGTACAGTTTCATAAATATAGCCACGGACACTTGTCAGAGAATTTATACTCTATCCCAGAAGTACGTACATGTCAAAATATACACTGTCCCCATTAATATTACAAAAAAAAATCAATCATTGCTAATACTTTCGCAGGTTGCTTAAGAGATTATCAACACTTGTAGTCATTCTACATCCGTCATTAAACAAAACAATTCTTAGGCCCATATGTACAGCATATACTGGTATGTTAATTCGATCATTTCATTAAACAATTCAACCATTTCTTATGTATTTATAGAACTTTAAACGTGAAAAACGATTGAAAACCCTAATCGGGAAAATGTCGTTAAATTGCGCGTAAATCACATAGATATATCCAACAGTAAAGATATCTGACTTTTCATTGTTGGACATTTTTACGACCGGATATAGGTAAGACTTATCTAAATATATATTGAGCCCCGTTTACCGCTATTCTCGATGTCTGTAATAGGAACAAAATGGTGTAAGTGTAACAAAATTGATGTTGGTCACCTAAATGTTTGCATGATTTACAACAATACAAGCATCTTTTTGACTTTGCGATAACTTGGAATCATCTTGTGATTTCACCCCTGTATTTACTTGGTATCGTCCAAAACCAGTGCCTATATAAATTCGGAGAAAACGTGAAAATGGTAGTCCGTAGAATGCTGGCGAGGGCATAAGGTCGCAAGCATCGAAAGCTATTTCTCTATTAGGTTAACTCCTAGATACTTAAAAGTGAATAAATGCAGCGAACTTACTTTACAATACGGAAGGGTAGAGCGCCTGGCATGCAAATGGTTCGGCACGCCAAGCAGATCTACAAACGACGTTAAGAGTTAGGTTAACAGCCAGTAGTCAAACAGCGATTAATACATTGGCGCTGTTGATGAGGTGAGAAGTTTGGGTGAGACACGACACATAGTTTATACGCAGTGACAGGCGATTTCTTCTCCCAATTGGGGCCTCAGTATCAAATGAGATGATAAGTTTACCAGGTGGTTCATATAGATAAAGCTTTGCGTGGTTGATATTGCTGCAATTAATTTTCGCTCTTGGATTTTCTTACTTTAATTGAAGTGTTCTTTGCATAGGATTTAATTTGTATTAGTTGTTGACTTTACTTTGTGGAACGTTATATTCTTCAACAAACAATTTAAATTTCATATTGGACTTAAATAGTTTGCTTTCAGTAGTGATATATATTCTTGTACAAGGATAATGAGCAACACCTCAGAAATGGAAGCCGTAATTGTCAATATTCAGACAGAAAACGAGGTGATATGCACCCGACTTATCAACATGCCACTAAGGTTGACGCACACGGCATATTCAAATTGGCAGCCACTAAGGTTGACGCACACGGCATATTCAAATTGGCAGTCACTAAGGTTGACGCACACGGCATATTCAAATTGGCAGTCACTAAGGTTGACGCACACGGCATATTCAAATTGGCAGCCACTAAGGTTGACGCACACGGCATATTCAAATTGGCAGGCACTTAGGTTGACACACACGGCATATTCAAATTGGTAGCTACTAAGGTTCACGCACCCGGCATATACAAACTGACAGCCACTAAGGTTGACGCATCCGGCATATACAAACTGACAGCCACTGAGGTTGACGCACACGGCATATTCAAATTTGTTGCCACTAAGAATGACGTACACGGCATATTCAAATTGGCAGCCACTAAGGTTGACACACACGGCATACTCAAATTGGCAGCCACTTAGGTTGACGCACACGGCATATTCAAATTGGCAGCCACTAACGGTGACACACCCAGCACATTCAAATTCGCAGTCGCCATTAGCAACAATCAATATATCACTTAGGGTGACGCACCCGATATATTCATATTTTCCATGATGCGAAATCAGATATCTGCAAATACTTTTGTTATGGGTAAATGCAAAGGGTGACACAGCCAGCATATTCAAATTATAATCGGACTGATACTAGGGCTGACACACCCGACTTATAAAATTGGCAGTCGTAATTGTCAAAAAATCAAAATGCCACTGTGGGTGACGCACCCGGCATATGAAACGTGGCAGCCGAAATCGGCAAAATTAAAAATATCACTGTGGATGACACACCTGTTGTATCTATATTTTTCATTATATAGATGATGCACAACCAGATTTAAAAATCAGAAAGTAATGAATAATTAAACTCAGTCAATTGAATAGTAGCAGGTTCAAATTCAAATGTCATGTACCTCCATGAACAGGAAAGAGCAGGTGTACAACAAAAGCGGAAAGCTGATGTTGATCCGCAACCACATTGCTCAATAAAGATAATAGACGAGCATGATTTATCAGACAGTGATTCTGATACCGACAACGAATCTGATAGGTTTGCCGGTTAATTGGTAGAACCTTCTGGTCAAAACAACGATGTAGACCCTGACATGTAATTACAGGAATTTCAGAGTGTTTTGGCTACGATTACAAAATGTACTAGTGAGCCATTCTATGAAAAATTAGCCAAAGTGGTGAATGACAGGTTGTGATCTAAATGAAATAATGAGATATTTCAAGAGATAGGTGAAAAGTATCATCGACCCAAACATGTGGAAAATTTTGTCACTCCAAGAAAAATTTATGGAGTAATTTTGGCTTATAAGGCTATAATTACGTAATCAAAAGAGTTGGACATCATTTTGATATGAAAAAAAGAAAATGAAAAAAGGTGACAAATTCGGATAGATTCAGGAGGTGACACAGTCGGCAGTGGATGGCAAGAAGTTGATGACTTTCACATATTGTGAAATGTCATATGGCTGCAGAGAGCTCATATTTCAACTAGGGACAAATGAAGAATTCGGGGCCTTTGTTCAAATGACCACCCCGTGAACGATATACATTTGTATAATAGGGGATAACTCAATAAGTAGTCAAGAAAATAGTGAAAGGGAACAAATTACACTGGGCTCAAAAATATCTCGGAGCTCCAATTACCAGAATGACTGAAAACCTGGTAGCGTGAAATTGTGGAACACAACTACAAGTCTGTCTTTCTAAGCACGGGGCCGGGACAACAGGCTCAATTTTAGGACAGAGGTATGCACCACATTTCTGTAAACAGAATCAGCAAGTAAAACACCATGCAAATAATGTGAGTACATTAAAATTGCATCTTACGAACACCATCTGGCTAAATGGCAAGCAAATTAGAAACATGGAAAATATAGCATTAGTTTCAATAATAATGCAAATTGAAACGCTATTAATCCGGACGCCAATAATCCGGTCGATTCACCTTCTGGACGGCAATTCTAGGGAACAGTATTTTTCAAATTGCATTGGTCATT
>JACSZP010037352.1:0-10188 GCA_016161895.1 Pinna nobilis | reverse complement strand
AATGTGTATACGTAGCTCAATTTTCGAAGATATGACCCGGATGGCAAAAATTTTACTTTTTTCTGCAAATTACATTGTAGAATGCAAAGCAAAAGTCTTAAGTTATAGTTTTTTTTTACAAAACAATCTTTCCTTATGCGATTTACTTTTACAAATAAAGTTACATCTTGGGTAAATCTTGAAGTAGAGACTGGGTGCAGTAGCAATCGTAGAAAATTGAAATTGTAATTTTGTTACTAGCTATCCTTCAGATCGTTTTATCAATGATTGCGTTTTAAACTAGTTCTTTATAGACCAATTCCATCGTATAATATATCATTTGTTGTAGGGGAGTAAAGGCTCAATGTTCTGGTAAATGTCCGTGCTGTGTATGTACACGGGAATTCAGACCTGTTTGTGGGAAGGATGGAAAAACGTATTCCAATGCTTGTGTGGCTAAGTGCAAGTAAGTTATGTGAAAGCCCAGAATTCCTTGCAAATGCAATGAAACCTAAACCATAAGTAATCTGTCCTACTGTTTTGCATTAGAATAATCAAAACCATCAGAATGAAACAACTTCTTTCTTCGAGACCATTTGACCTTCTTAAAGAGATCGTTTTATTTATTAGACCAATTCCGGCCTGTCACACAGATACTGCGTTGGCTGTACTGTAGTTTAACATTTAAATCAAGAATCTTCCATTTATATGGCGACGACAACATGCGCTGGTGAAAGGCGACAAATTTTGCCTGTGCTCAGCACTTATGGCCAAAGAACATGAATGTTCTTAAACATGTGACACCTACTGTGAAAGGAGGCTTCGGTTTTGTTGTAAAACCAAAAGAAAGCGACAGCCAATCGCAGCGTGGCTCTGATTGGAACCAACAGCTCCACGACCACAAAGCGAATACGCTGATCGCTAGGTCCTGGGAACCCCATACAAATGGTTATAATAATGAGTTTCTAAGGTATTTGGTATGAAGCACTGAAAGATATAAATCATTAAAAAAGAAATATAATCTTAAATTTGTAGTATAAAAATCTTATTACAAATTTCTTTTTTTCCATCGAATGTTTCATGTTATTTCAATATTGTATAGTGTATAACCCGTTCAAGAATGTAAAATATCGTGATAAGAGTATAATCCGAAAGTTGCTTTGCCTTTTAATTCACCGGATATATGGTAAAACTACAAATACCCTATCTAATATGTTGTCTGAAATTCCATGGATATTTTCGAAAAAAAAAAAAACACACAAATGTACCCGGACTTGATATAATGTCTAGATTTTCATCATTATTTAGAAACAAGATAACAATTTGGCTTTTTTTTACATTTAAATTTTCTTGTAAATCATGTTATTATGTTTTAAATTGTCCTTAAATTTTTCTGTTTGTTTTCTTCACTTAAAATGGAACAAGCTTTATAAAAAATAAACAACTATTTTATCATAACGCCAATACCGGTAAGCGACTGAAAGAAAGATAACTCTGCCATGCATACATTGAGAAAAACGCAAACCTATTTTTATGAATTGCATCGATGAACTCCTCATTGAATAGATAAATGGGGAAGTTTAATTTTGTTTTGTTCAAAATCTTTAAAATCGAATGAGGTTAAATCATTATTACAATTTAAAAAGCGTTTGCAAGCAATAACTATGTCTATAGTAATTTTACTGAACACCGTGTTGTTCTTCATTAATAAAAAAACACATCCGGGAATAATCTGTGAGAGTAATTCTGTATAATGTTAAATGCCGTTAAAAATGTAGAAGTAATTAATGATATTCGCAACCCTGAAGTCCTATGTAATACTTATTCAGAAAACATAAAACATAAATGCGACTCCCTTACGGAATTTCTATCCGAATAGAGTCAGCTTCCCCTACTCTAATGCTACATACATTCGAAAAAATTTTTCACGGATGCATCTTAAGTCAAGTAAAATGTTAAACTAGCTATAGATGAGTTCTGATTGCTTATTAAAGATATCTTACCTATATTTTTTGCACGCTCTAGACATATTGCAAAGATGACTTTTGAAGGCATAGAGTTTGGAAAAAACACTGTTAATTATTAAGTTTACCACATGTGGTTCTGTGGTTCGAATCAGAATTCGGCCAATTTCAATTATTTTAGAGAGATCTACACATCAGCTTCCAAAATCCGTGTGTCTTTTGACCATGTTGATTTAAAGATTGATGCCATCGTTTTTTGAAGCATTACAAACATACATTGCAAAGCTTGAAGCCGTCCGATAAATGGATTTTTTTTCTCCAGAAAACGAATTGTTATTCATAACTATAATGGTAATGGAATATTACAGTCTGTGTTTCGTTCTGTAGGTTTGTCGAAGTTGCTTGTGAAGGAAAATGCCCCTGCCCATGCCTATGTCCAGCAATTGCCGCCCCTGTGTGTGGCAAAGATGGCAATACTTACGGCAATGAATGTCAGGCCAAATGCAAGTAAGTAGCATTGATCCCTATGATTTGAAATTGACATCACGCAACCTTGAAAATGAAGAAAAAAGATTCTTTAAAATATCCCCTAGCAATTTTAGTTTGTCATTCCATGGTTTTTAAGCCTTACTCTAAAAGATAATGTCATAGTCGGTGACATAGGTATTGGAATGACCATACCATGATTCCACAGAATTTCCCAAATTGTTGTTAATTATATTTTTTTAAAATCGAAAAAAGTCGGAATTCTATCCAGTAATTTATTATAGTTTTGTTAGCATGAACATAAACTTGATAGTGAATTTGATTATGATGAACTCCAAAAAAGTAAAAAAAAAACAAAACAAAAAACAAAAACAAAAACAAAAAAGGAAAACAAAATCCTCCCAAAAAACCGTCAATAACTTCTCCAACACTTTTACATGAAGTCATCTAAATTTTTGAATTTCTATGACATTACAGGCACATTGAAGTCGCATGCAAAGGCAAATGTCCCTGCTGCATATGCACAAAAGAATTTAAACCGGTGTGTGGAAAAGACGGCAAAACATATGGCAATGCTTGTATGGCAAAATGCGCGTAAGTGATTGTATTTATTATGAAACTTATTCATGTGTCACGTAATACCCGATAACATCCTCTGACGATATCCCGCGCGTCGTTTCAGTGGGAAGATAATGCTGAATTTCGTTTCATTACCATTTGAGATACTAGTCTCACACAAATGTGATCCGGTATCACATGCATATGGTATATGAAATAAATTTTTGTCCATAAAAACGTAATGAAACACTTGTTTTGAAATTTGATAGGTGATTAGGAATTGCTAGTAAAAGTGCTTTTTCTCAGTAGTAGTCGTTGTTAAAGGATGAAGATTTCCAGTACTCATCAAGATGTTAATGAGGTAAGCGTCGTGAAGACTTAAGACTTTTCAGCTGGGTTAAATTTTCTGGTATAGATTTGTATTTGCTCCAATGATACGGAAATAACATATACCTAGGTAATAATCGCCTGAGGAATAAGGAGACAGTATACAAATTTAGTGAAAGTTGAATAAATTCAGACCTTTGGCAACCCAGAGGTTGGGTTAGGTCCCATAGACGATTATTCCCCCCTGCTGACTGGTCACACCTTCGGTAAGCTAAAAAAGGTTGTATAAAAACTGTCTTACAAATACAGTCTATCTTGCCTTAGCGACCAGATGAATTAATGGAAACATGTCTTATGTGACCTAAATGAGTGGTTCCCAAAATAGTTTTTTACTATATAAATCAGCTGAATTAAGAGACCACCTGTCATATGCGACCCTTTTTGCTCCTTCCCTTGGACCGTCTCTTAAAACAGGTTAGACTGTATGTGAATGTGAAAATTCAGTAAGTCCCTACCTGATGACGTTATTAGGAGTCAGGTTAAGTATACAGAATAAAAATAGTATTTGCTTATATATAACAATAATTAGATAGTACTAATCCTTAGAACACATTGGTCATCTTCTTTTACTGTGTTGTTAATTTATTCCCACAAAATCTCCACATAATGGCAATATTTTGACAACCCAAAGTCGCAAAAATATGAATGTTTCAGAAATGACGTTAAATTGATTTCGATTTCATAAGTGAAATTCATCTTATTAGGTTTTCATTTACAATATTCTTGTTTTTTCATCATGCTGATTACTAATATAATTACAGACATGTTGATGTTGATTGTGTTGGAAAGTGCCCATGTAAAAAGCCCTGCATCTGCCCAACTGTCATTAAGCCCGTATGCGGGGTGGACGGGAAGACATACCAGAACGAATGTGCCGCTAAATGTGTGTAAGTATCTTCAGTTTCCTTAATTTACGTCTGTATGGTATGGTATGGCATTGTTGTTTAACGTCCCACTCAAGAATATTTCACTCATATGGAGACGACAATGTGCCGGTGAAGAGCTACAAATTTTGCCTATGCTCGGCACTGCTGGCCGTAGAGCAGGGAGGGCTCTTTAACGTCGCAACACCTACTGTGACACGGGACCTCGGTTTTTACTGTCTCATCCGAAAGACAGGGACGGCCAACCGCGGAGTTCCGCTACGCGGCTCGAACCCGGATCTTTCGTTCGCAGTCGAACACGCTAGCCCCTCAGTTTCCGTAACGCACGTCTGTAATTGTATACCATAAAGAATAACAGTATACCTGAGTCTTACTTAAAATTGGTTGGTTGGTTGTATCGTTGTTTAACTCCTCAAGAATCTTTCACTTAAATAAAGGGATCAGTGTATGCCGACGGAATGCGACAAAGTTTTATTAGTACGGCGGTAATAGCCGTAGAGCATGGAGGGTTCTTTAACGTGCCGACACCTACTGAGAAACGGGACCTCGATTTTTACTGTCTCCTCCGAAAGACGGTGACAGCGTAGTTTGGGCTCGAACCTCACGATCAGAAGTTGAACATGCTAACCACGAGACCACGAGAGATCATAATTAAGCCGTCGCTCCTGGCGTGGTTAGGATCAGATCAAAAGTTTTAGTCGACGTCATGAGCTGGTTGATCGTTATGGTATACACGTTTCTGTAAATAGACGATGGGGGATATGTTCCCCTTGCCACATACGTGATCACATATTCCTTTTTCTCGATCATGACCATCGCCGATTGTTACTTAATCCTGCATTGGAAAATACGTAACACAAACAGTGCCGCGCACGAAGCATGAGTTGCTTACCCTTCCGGAGCACCTGAACTCATCCAAGATTTATGGTGGGATTTGTGTTGATGCGTCTCGTTGTGTGAATTGTTGTTTGTATTACCTTCTGTTCTTGTTTTTTCCATGATGTTTGTCTTCTTTTCGATTTTGCATTTAGTTTGTCACGTTGATTTCTTCAATATCATTTTTTGTCATATCTCGCCATTGCAATCATTTGGCATAATTCATAATGAATGGAACATTTTATTTCAGGAAAGTCAATGTCAACTGTGAAGGAAAGTGCCCATGCGAAAACACCTGTATTTGTCCTATGATTCATCAACCAGTTTGTGGGGCTGATGGGAAAACATATCCCAATTCCTGTTCAGCAGCTTGCGCGTGTGTATTCAACATATAATATATTATTTGTATAGGTATAAAATCGACGGGTTCCCTATTTTTTCATTCATTTTTTTGGGGGGGGGGGGGTGTTTGTTTTCCTTTTTTTCAACGTTTCAACTTCGTAAATTGGAGAAATCATTTAGAGCATTTCGCTAATTTGACGGAGTTATCGCTCTTTGAAAACTAATGTAGATCAAACGTTAGAAATGGAACACCGGCTACTTCTTACTCGTTACTTTACCTTCATGAGCTTTTTTTTTTTATCGCTCTTTGAAAACGTTCTATACAAAAAGTTACAAAAGGAACAAGACAAGATCAAATCGATGGTAAAATTAAACAAGGCTACAAAAGTAACAGGCTAGAACGTTTAATGATAGACTGAATATACTAGCGAGACAATGCATCGCTGTTTAACGTTGTAGTGATAAGAAGAACATTTATATTAAGTCTCCAAGTTGCTAGAGATTGGAAATTTTCATAAAAGTGGTTAAATTCAGTGATGATTCTGGTGTCGATATTCGGACAGATTATTAACGTTCAGCAAGATTAAAAACCACTTCCTCTCCTAACCCCAACCCTTACGAATTCTTATCTGTTTTGTTTTTCAAAGATTTACTTAAGATTTCCGTTTTGACTGTCGAGTAGACGCCTCATGTTGATCAAAAGGGATCGAATTTGTCGCCGGATCTGTGTCTTTGTATAAACTTTAGACTAAATGCCTGATAGGCTAAATACGCCTCTATCGTGAAGAGCTCCAGCAATGGATACAGTGCGTATTATTTTACATTTGATTTTGATTTGATTCTCTCTATAAGCAGAAGGTTGTACCTGGGCCAATAGAAAACGTATCGAATCCGGTCGCATGTGATGTAGGCCGGATATAACATGGGTGAAAATAAAAGTCGTGTTCGGCTTGTTTATCAATATATTTAGCTCTACTGGTCATAGACCAGCAGAGCCTATGCGATACCCCGTTGTCCGGCGTCCGTCCGTCCGTCTGTCCGTCCGTCCTTCTGTCCGTATACAATTTCTTGTTATCGCTACTCCTCCTAAACCATACTACATATTCAGTTCTAGACTTCATATATGTTTTCAGCATAACATGTAGTTAGTCTCAAATGAAATTCAGCCTTGTCAAAAAAAAAAGGGGCCAGTTTAGGGGCCAAAGTAGTAAAATCTTGTTATCGCTACTCCTCCTGAACCGTAAGTCATAAACATGGGACTACCACTAATGTATTCAGTTTAATGTCTAGTTGGTGTAAAATGAAATTCAGCCTGGTTGGATCAATAGGGGCCATTTTTTGGGACTTTGTCATATTTCCCCATTTTACTCTATGTAAATCTTTTTATCGCTACTCCTCCTCAACCACACTACATGTTCACTTCTAGACTTCATATATGTTTTCAGCATAACATGTAGTTGGTCTAAAATGAATTCAGCCTTGTCAAATCAAAAGGGGCAAGTTTAGAGGCCAAAATAGTAAAATCTTGTTATCGCTACTATTCCTGAACCGTTATTCATTTCAACATGGAACTACCACTAATGTATTCAGTATACCGGTAATGTATAGTTTAACCAAAATGAACTTCAGCCTGGTTGGACCAATAGGGGCCATTTTTAGGGACTTTGTCAAATTTCCCTATTTAACTTTATGTAAATCTTGTTATCACTTCTCCTCCTAAACCATACTACATATTCACTTCTAGACTTCATATATGTTTTCAGCATAACATGTAGTTGGTCTAAAATGAAATTCAGCCTTGTCAAATCAAAAGGGGCCAGTTAAGGGGCCAAAATAGTAAAATTTTGTTATCGCTACTCCTCCTGAACCGTAAGTCATATAAACATCGGACTACCACTAATGTATTCAGTATAATGTCTAGTTGGTACAAAATGAAATTCTGCCTGGTTGGACCAATAGGGGCTATTTTAGGGATTTTGTCAAATTTCCCTATTTAACTTTATGTAAATCTTGTTATCACTACTCCTCCTAAATCACACTACATGTTCACTTCTAAACTTCATACATGTTTTCAGCATAACATGTAGTTGGTGTCAAATAAAATTCAGCCTTGTCAAATCAAAAGGGGTCAGTTTAGGGGCCAAAATAGTAAAATCTTGTTATCGCTACTCCTCCTGAACTGTAAGTCATATAAACATGGGACTACCACTAATGTATTCAGTATAATGTCTAGTTGATCTAAAATGAAATTCAGCCTGGTTGGACCAATAGGGGCCATTTTTGGGACTTTGTCAAATTTCCCTATTTAACTTTATGTAAAAACACTACATGTTCACTTCTAGACTTCATATATGTTTTCAACATAACATGTAGTTGGTCTCAAATGAAATTCGGCCTTGTCAAATCAAAAGGGGCCAGTTTAGGGGCCAAAATAGTAAAAACTTGTTATCGCTACTCCTGAACCGTAATTCATTTCAACATGGAACTACCTCTAATGTATTCAGTATAATGTAGTTGATCTAAAATGAAATTCAGCCTGGTTGGACCAATAGGGGCCATTTTTAGGGACTTTGTCAAATTTCCCTTTTTAACTTTATGTTATCGCTACTCCTCCTTAACCACACTACATGTTCACTTCTAGACTTCACATATGTTTTCATCATAACATGTAGTTGGTCTAAAATGAAATTCAGCCGTGTCATATCAAACGGGGCTAGTTTAGGTGCCAAAGAGTAAAATCTGCTCCTCTTTGATCGTAATGCCTATTGACCTTCAGACATTCAGGAGTAGCGATAACAAGAATTTATTTACCAACTGAAGGATTGACAGACTTGATATATCAAGTAAATGAGGTAGCTTGTCTAAATATGAAATGGAATTCAATTGATCTGATTCATTAGGGCCTTTTTAGGGATTCGGTTGAATTATACACATAATATACAATGTAGTTATCCTAACTTTTGTAAAATAACAAGTCAAATATACACATAATTAACACTAATGTATTCAATATAATGTCTAGTTGGTCTAGAATCAATTGAAACCTAATTGGACCTCTAAGGATCACTCACTTAAGGGCCTATAGTAAACTCATATTTAGGCTGTTTTAAACCATTTTATTATTCTTCATTTATCCATATGCATATATGTACCAGTAGAGCTTCAAGATCCGTGGATCTCTGGTTATGTATAGACTTGCCAAGCTTGAAAAAAACATCTATGGGGAAATGTTTTACTAAAAATTTATAGGAAGTTTTTCATGTGGAGACACGGTGGTTCATTAAGAATTTTCAAAAATTTTCGCATAAAATATGGGATCTTTCTATTTCTGTGGTCTGACACTCAGTATGAATATTATAATCAACATATTTGTAAATGATACTCAAAGAAATTTAAGGTTTTAGTTGAAAAAGAAAATAATTGAAAAACAATCGCAAAAATTTTACTCTGTAATTTCATAAGCATTTATTTCTCATTCTTTTCGATGGTTGAAATATAAAAAGAGTTTAAAATCAAAGCTCATTTTGAAGATTCATTTTTCTTTATTATCAAAAGACGTTCATAATAAACTGTCCTCTTGTTTTTACCTTCTGTAGAAAAGTGGAAGTCAAGTGTGAAGGCGATTGCCCGTGCCAGAGTTGCACCTGTCCCACGATTTTCGACCCCGTTTGCGGACATGATGGCAAAACCTACCCGAACCCATGTACAGCTGCCTGCGCGTAAGTCTTCTAAGGATTCATTATTGTATAAAGGGAAATTCCTATTCCCGTTTTATTTTCGCCCTTTCGCCCTCATCGTCAGTGGGCAAATAAAAAATAGACGATTTCAAAACGGTAAATTCAATGAATAGAGTTATGACGAGACAGGGCGAATTTAAAACCGGGCGAACTTTTTCCAAGTGCATTACAGCGAAAATAACACGGGACGAAAGTAACCCTGTATGCAGTAGTTGGTCGTCAGTCTCTACTTTATATGTCTACCGTGTTTTATGTGAAGGAAGATCATCATCCGTAATCCATCATTTGTTTTAAGGATATTTCAGAATTTTGAATTTAATAGGGATGAAATAAACTAGAAATTTTTTGGAAAAAAGTCTCGGTTTACTTTGGTTACTTTTGGACAGTCACAAGAGAATGTTTTAGACAATTTTTTCATAATAACCAATATGTTGTTGCGTTATTGTATAACGTCCCACTCAAGAATATTTCACTCATATTGAGACGTCACCGTGTGCTGGTGAAGTGAGACAAATTTTGCCTGTGCTCGGCACTGCTGGTCATAGAGCAGGAAGGGTTCTTTAACGTGCCAACACCTACTGTGACACGGGACCTCGGTTTGTACTGTCTCATCCGAAAGACAGGGACGGCCAATCGCGGAGTGGCGCTGCGGGAATCGAATCCCGGACCCTTCGATTCGAAGTCGAACACGCTAGCCACTCGGCCACGGAGGTCCCTAACCATTATATTACACCAAAGATTTGAAATTGTAAAATCCTAGACGTAGCGCATCCTCTATATATATATGGTGCATGAAATGTCGTTACGATTTACCAATATTTTAAATTGTGTGTACACTTGTTGTTGGAAAAGGTCGAAATTGAAAGGAATTATCTCAGATACAGAAACTGGTAATTATATGTAAGGGAATTCTGGAAAAAGTGTTCGTTCAATGTAAAACGACTCAGATGTTTATTATGAGTAGATATATAAGAG
>JACSZP010037348.1:0-11972 GCA_016161895.1 Pinna nobilis | reverse complement strand
TTAGATATCTGAAAGGTCATTTACTGGAGAAATGCAGAGATGAACATGCAGACATAGACGAGGATGATATCTTGTTTGTACTCACTGTCCCAGCCATCTGGTCAGACCAGGCAAAACAGTTCATGAGAGAAGCGGCAGAAAAAGTAGGTAGAGTCAGGTCGTGATACCCCTTCTTGTTTATTCTCTATTTAATGGTCCCGTTTGACCAAAAAACGCTAATATCTGTAGCTGTCAATCTGCTTTCGTTGATGTTGTTGAATTTTATCTGTCTATCTATCTATCTATCTATCTATCTATGTATCTATCTGTTGGTTGGTTGAGTTGTTCAACGTCCCTTTCAAGAATCTGTCACTTTAAAGGAGACGTCGCCGTGTGACGGTGACGGGCGATACATTTTGCCTATATTCGGCACTTTTGGCCGTAGAGCAGGGAGGGTTCTTTAACCTGCCAACACCTACTGTGACACGGGATCATTGTCGTCATAACTGTTTGATCTGCAAGAAAGGGGCGGTCAACCGCACCGCGACTCGCGCTCGACCTTACGATTTGAAGTTGAATACGCTTGTAACTAGGTCATGTCGCGAAATTTCTCTCTCTCTCTCTCCCTCTCTCTCTCATGTATACTAGTATTGTGTTATGTTCAAAATGAGGTAAAATTGAAACTTATTAATTAAGTTTATAATACCAATACAATATTTTCAGGAAATGAATGAAATTTTTGAATTCGGAAATATTTGTGATATTTCACTGTACGTAGTAGATGTACTTTGNNGATCTAAATATATAATTTTAGATGCTGGAGGTAAGAATGACACAATTCTTGAAAGCTCAGGAGAAATAACTCAACCACTAGCTTAACGAATCAATTATGATAGGAAAGCAGCGCTATATATTGAAAATTCGGCCGTTTATTTTGACTACAGTGTAACCCAATGATATTTAAACCTGCTAGGTTGAAATCCCGCCCAACAATTTTATGTGAAATTTTCATTCCCTGACTAAATTACTTTATAACTATTTTAACCTGGGTCTGACACCATAAAACCTGACACTGTACTGAAGTCTGAAAGTTGACTCAACTCCAGCTAATACTGAATTTTGATTGGCTGATGATCTTGAATTTTGAAAATTCTCAAACTGAAAAATAAATTTTATGGTGCTAAGCCCTGTTTATTTAAAAGGTAACAATTTTCTTAGATTTTGATATACATTTATAATTAAAAGCTTCATATAAATAAAAACCCCGTGTATTAAAAAAGAAAAATAATTTCTCCCTCGACTTCAGTACAGTCGACCATCATTAATCTTGATCCCAGTTATCCGGATGCTTCACCTTCCGGATGATAGTTTGTGGGAACATAATTTTGAATTTGCATTGGACATAATAATATTCGTGATTCATTAATCCAGACGCTCCATTCATCTATACCTCATTCATTAAAGTGTGTTTTTAGTTCTATTAGTTGCTCTGTTAAATATTTTCGTGTCAAGGACAACGGACCAGTGCAACATATTGTAGCGTCATAATGCCATTATACGTCATATTGTTTGTTATGGAATAAATAGGAGCGTTCAATGTTGTAGCTGCTGGGAACCGATGTGTATAGCTGACGTCATAGCCGCATTGTCGAATGACGTAACTTCACGCATGAACGCATCCTTGTTGTTCATGATTTATTTGAAAATTGAGTTTCAGATCATTCACAAAAGATTCGGTATAATAGAATATGGCTCTTTGGGCACTTTGGAGTTAATGGATGGTAATATGGGAGTTAATGGGCTGATAACTTATCCCAAATTATATATATAGACCTCAGCTTCGCTTCGTTTCATATAAATATTTCTGGGTGAAAGACCAGTCCATAATATAGGGTTATTAATCAGGTAGATTCATATTGGCCTAGTTATTAGGCCGAGGTATTTCATATTGGCCTGTCAAAAGAGAAATTTCGCTTTCTTATGCCATCCCCCCCCCTGTTTCCTAGACTTTTAATTACATTAATGTCAAATGATAAGAAATTAACCAACTACTAGTTTCAATCTTAAGCTTATAATCCATTCATTTTAGGAGGAACCATAGATATCACAGTCCACGAGGTGGAAAGAAACAGAAAGTTGAAGGAGATCCACAAGGCTAATGGTGGAGCCTGGGGAGGTACGAGAGTCGATGACGCATTTCGTGCATTACTTGAAGATCTCTTCGGTGAGAAAGTCATACAAGTGTTCAGCAAAGAGCATAAATATGATATGCTAGAGGTGTTTACAGATTTTGAAATAAAAAAGAGAACAATATCACCAGAATTAAAAGATAGAATAACTCTCAAAGTTCCAACATCCTTGACTGACACATTTAGGAAATGGAACAAAGGGAAAGAATTCAAGTCCACATTGGAGGACAAAGACAAATATTCCGGGAAAATAACTATGATCAGTGACAAGATGAGAATGGATCCCGAGATTGCAAAGGGGTTGTTTACGGAGACGATGGACAACATAGTATACCACATGCGGAAGTTGATGCAGGACCGAGCTGTGAAGGAAGCCAAGTTCATCCTGATGGTTGGAGGATTTTCTGAGTCCCCGATGTTACGTCATGCCATAAGAAAAGCCTTCCCGCAGAAAAAAGTGATCATTCCGAGTGAAGCAGGCCTCTCCGTTGTGAAGGGTGCTGCCATCTTTGGGCATTCTCCTCAGGCGATAGAGTTTCGAGTTTGCAAGTATACATATGGC
Source organism: Pinna nobilis (assembly GCA_016161895.1). Taxonomy (NCBI): domain Eukaryota; kingdom Metazoa; phylum Mollusca; class Bivalvia; order Pterioida; family Pinnidae; genus Pinna; species Pinna nobilis. The sequence goes on along the minus strand of JACSZP010037348.1, from coordinate 9,242 downwards.
GTTGAAACGGGAACCGATTTTGACGAAAAAATCCATGACGCGAGTAAGAAACAAACAACATCTTATGGAAAAGAAAGGTGTACAGATCTCTTCAGTAAACATGTGGAAGTTGGAAGCACGGTTGAAGTTGGTTGTCCACAAGTCGAGCAAAGTTATACCGTTGTAGAGTCATACCAAAAGCGGATGCGGTTCGATGTTTACACGTCAAGTGCGAAGAATCCCCAATATGTCACCGATGAAGGATGCACATTACTCGGTTCGCTTCTTTTAGATGTCCCAGGGGAAGGGTTGGACAGGAGCGTGAAATGTTGCATGACGTTTAGCGGTACAGAACTTCAAGTTGACACTACCGACGAACAAACTGGGGAGAGCGTCTCCACCTCTTTCGATTTACTGGACTAATAAGTAAACCCTGTAAACTTATCAACTATATTTACTTTATCATATTCCTTAACCCATTACTTGATATAATCAGATTTAGTCATAAACTACACTTTCCCCGGTAATGAGACCAAGAACGAAGGCATATATTACTTGGATATAAAACACTTACCTCGGATTATGTAACGGGGTGTATAGTTTGCAGAACCAGACAATTATTCACTTACACAGAGCAAGAATTGAAAACAGATTTATTTTGAGAATTTGGCGCTGAACGCCAGCTGATAATATAACGGAAAAGTTGTTTTTTCTTCTAATGTATACGAAAGTTTAAATTAAAAGTAAAATGTTTGTTTTTCAACGACATTGATCTACCTATTTTGAATAGTGTGTACCTATAACAATTTTTGAAACTTCCGTTTCTAGGGAAATATCACTATAAGTGAATAAAATATATGGAAAACCTAACTGTAAAATATACTACGGATTCAAGCATTTCAGTTTGAAAGCTAACATATATGGATTTTAACGTCAACTGGATAGTATCGTAGTTTCGGTTCAATGGTTTATTTATTTTTGCATGTTTCTGTCACACGTTGGAAAACCTATTGTTTATAAGATACAATATTAACTAAACTGCAATACATGTATTTCGTCACGTTTCAACATTAGCAGGAAAATGCAGAACAAGAAAGATAGCTTAACAAGCATCTCTTCAAAAATCGAGAGACAAAGTTATGTTCAGAAAAATAGAAACTGCAAAAGTAATTTGTCATTTGTCACATGTTGATAAAAAATGCTTGTAAACCGTACACATCTTGTGCATATCCACGAAAGATACTGTTGACAAAAAAGAAAGTCATCTTCATTAACCCCCCCCCAATCGTAAACTGATTTATTTTGTATAGATATTAATCTTATATTAGTTATGATTTGAAATTAAGTTTCAGTGTTTGCAGATTTGTGTTTTTATGTGTTAATGACAATATTTTGTTTTATTTTTTGATTGATGGTATATCTAATTCTTGACCTTTAATGATTTTTTTTCATAGATCGATATTTTCAACCATTCATCCGATTTTGATCTCTATTTTTAAATTATGAACAAATTTGACTGAAATTTTATCCCAAAATAGCTAATAATGAAATGATATTCCTCTTTTTATTACAGGTATATCTCAATTAAGGTTAGAAAGCTGTTCATTTCAATGCAAGGGAAAAAACAAAGAGAGAGTAAATGAGTATATAAAGAGGTTTGCGAATCTCTACTTTGAAATCAGTGTTCATTTCGAATTTTTGTTGTTTTTTTCCTTTACATACAGTGAACCCAAATGATAATTTGTCATTATAAATGTAAATCCCGCTCATGTAATAAAAATATATTTGTGTTTTTCTGTTTGTGATTTTGTCTCCTTTTTGTTTTGGCCACGATTTTGTCTATCGTTGACTTATTCGATTTGGAATGCCCCTTGGTATCTTCTAATTCACCCATTTTATAACAAGTTTCATTCCTGGCTTAATAACTTTATCAGTATTTCTACTCAGCTTATTTCTGTTTTACTTTAATGAAAAGTTATCTCCCTTTGGATTCAATATATTCGGGTTACTGTAGTTTGTAATATATATTGAACTTATCATATATTTCTGTATCTTATATTCTACGAGCATAAACATTAACATGATTACAGATACATTCTTAATAATTCTGAAAAAAGTGAATAATTCTGAGGATTTTTTGCATGCCAAGCACTACAATGTTAAACAGACTTTAAGAAACAGCAAACTAATAAGGATAACCCGTTCGAACGAATTGACATTCTTTTCCTATATCATTGCATCAGATAAAGTTATCAAATTGAAACGTGGACAGTGAAGTTATCTGTCATGCATTATATGTTTCATACTTTACGTCAAGATTTCACATTGCATGTTTTTAGCTAGGATACTTTTGAATAGTCAGGGATATAAATCTATTAACATATTACCTCTTGTTCCATATTACCACTGCAATCTCTTTTCAATGGCACAGCAACTGTTGACAACGTTACTTTTCAACTTTAGAAATGAGGTATAACTTTGTCGGCTGTTCTTCCAGCTGTTGTTAACAAAAATGCAAATGACTCAAGACATCTTTGACTATTTACTATTTATTATTGTTGAAGAATGAAAAACCAGCATCAGTAAATAACATTGCTAACCCATACCGCCGGCCTTTTTACCCTTGACAATGTTAGCTGAATCTTCTTTCAGTCTCTCTGTCTGTCTGACTCTCTCCCTGTCTGTCTGACTCTTTCTCTCTCCCTGTCTGTCTGACTCCCTCTCCCAGTCTGTCAGACACTCTCTCTCCCTGTCTGTCTGATTCCTCTCTCTCCCTGTCTGTCAGACACTCTCTCTCCCTGTCTGTCTGATTCCTCTCTCTCCCTGTCTGTCTGACTCTTTCTCTCTTCCTGTCTGTCAGACACTCTCTCTCCCTGTCTGTCTGATTCCTCTCTCTCCCTGTCTGTCTGACTCTTTCTCTCTCCCTGTCTGTCTGACTCTCTCTCCCAGTCTGTCTGACTGATTCTCTCTCCCTGTCTGACTCTCACACTGTCTGTCTGACTCTCTCTCCCTCTCTGTCTAACTCTCTATCTGTCGGACTGGCTCTCTCTCCCTGTCTGTCTGACTCTCTCCCTGTCGGTCTGACTCACTCTCTCTGTCTGACTCTCTCTCCCTGTCTGCCCCATGCTTATAATGGGGAGGGTACGGTTATATTCAAGCCTAGCTATATTATATTTATTAATTGGATAATACAACTAGGAAATACGTAAGATAGAGGCAAAGATAAATAAGACTTTGCCCGTTTGTAGTTGCAGGGAAGATATCTTTCACATTACAAGTTTTCAAATGACTGTTACATGTACTCTTCAGTTATCTGACGCAGTGTTGTACTACAATGTAAACATGCATCATAAACTTGCATACATATAGAGACTGGCTTATCAAAGATAAGAAGAATTATTGTTGTGGCATTAAGGTTCCCTTCAGGCATTTGTCTCTTATGAATACCAATAATGCCACAGAAAGCCTACTGTATTGTACTGTGTTGGTGCATTTCTGTCAGTGACGAAATCGATAAGATGACATACGACATGAGATTTAAACATTTGAAAGCCCTGTGCACAGTATCAAATATTTCTTGGTCAAAATCCGTCAAAATAAACTGGTAAAGTTTTCTTTGACGAAGTTGCCCGTTCCTACTGTCAAAGAATTTTGATCGACCGACTACCAGAAAACGTGGGAAACATGCAGTGGATGCATCGTGCATATATATATAGGATGACTTCAAGTGTCATTGCATTTCCCCTTCCATCCTGATAACAATAACGTTTACCCTTCACATTCCACACTACCCCCGCCCCCTGCTCTCAACGAGGTCTATGTGTTCTTTTTTGCAATTCGTCCCTGTTGCCTTGTTTTAATACACCTTTACCGCGATGAAGTGCTAACCTTCTTTGTTATCAGGCAAACTGCGTCATATTGCTTCTGTTTTGATCGGTCAGAGTCCATCAAAACCTAATTCATTTTGAAGAAAAAATAGGATGAATTTCTATTCAGTCAAAATCCGTCAAAGTTCTTTGATGCACTTTGATCAACGTATTCCTTTGACCGTTCACACTGTTAATGTTTCCGTCAAAAACTTTGACCATGAAAACTTGTACACGAAAACGTTGATAGTGTGAACGGGGCTATTCAATTTAATATCTTGCCCGATATAGTTATTGGTTGACCAATTATGACAACGGGAATAACACACGTTCTACCCTGGGACATTGTAAGATAATATGACAATCCTTATTTTCTAGATCATCATTTAATAATCTTACATAACTTTTAGGAATACTTTTAAACAAAACTTCAATATTTGTTCACGTGTCTAAAACTATTTCATTCTGGTTAAGCATACACTTCAAGGACAAAAAAGCGACAGAAATGCGTTACCTAATATTTGAAAAAGGAAACAAAGAAAACAAAAAGTAAAGAAACTGCATTATTTGTGTACGAGTACAACTGTTCTAGGTTTCAGTCAAACATACACAATAAAAGTAAAGGGCTAGATAGCGTTTTGAATATTCGCACTAAGAATTATAAAAATAAAATAAAATAAAAACATTTGCTGAAATATATATAACATTCATTTTCATTGTATTCCTTTTTGATATAAAAAAAGAAGAACTACTTTGGGTCATTCGAAAGTCACACTTCGGCACATTGAGAATAGCTGAGGTCACACCATTACAGAATCTCGAACGTGGCATGGCAAGTGTTCGGAATGAGCGCTCCCTGCTGGCATGCCACAGTCATCGCTTAACTTCCATAGAACTTCTTGAACTCTCTAAAATATCGAGATGGATGAAAGAATATTATTCAGTTCTTGCTCATAAAAGCTAACTTGTTTATTTGTTGTGGCTCAGATTTTATACTTTTTGCCATTGACCGAAAAACACCTATATTGGCTACCTCACACATTTTTTGTGTAGATAAAATATTCATAACAGGAACAGACATCGATATTTTGTGAAAGGTTGTGAAATTAAAACGTTATAGACCGAGATGGCGGAAAATTGGAACTCAGGAACAGGATGTTTACGATTTGGAAATTAGGACGTTAAACATCAATACAATCAAACAACCAACCGGGACGAAATTTATGGCTAAATTAGGATAATAAATAGGTTCTAAACTTAAAATAAAAAAATAAATTCTGAGAAAACAAATTTGAAAATTTCCGCCTCTCCTGCCTGCACAGTAGACGTATTGATAATTGCTTTGCCAGAGAATCAATTCTCACCTTGCAACAGCTACAAAGGGTGGATAAGTTGTATTTGTCTTCATAGTAAATCTTTACTCGTAAAGCGTTACGCGTTGAGTTCCAGGGATCCCGTAATTACGTAACACTCACCAACCATCATATGTACTCTGGTGACTAGATAACTGTAGGCACAGGAATTTCATCAAAGATAAGCATTTTTAAAACCCAAGCAATTGGTTTGGCATATTTCTAGTAGTAGTAAACAGAAATGTCATTTTTATCCAGAATAAATTCAAACGTCGCTCGACCAAGCACCTTGTTCCGATCTGCTCTGTGCTATTTAGCGTATACCGGAAGTAAAGAACCTTGAAACAGTTGCGACGACCAAATTTGACGGAAGCAGAGGTAAAGTCGGATATGTTTTTTAGCCGCTGAAACTTCACACCTTTCCTGTTACGAATACACGTGAACAGTGACGCCAAATTTCGAACTCGAATTCACAGTATTTTGTTGGACTGTCTAAAATGTGGCAGATAGGATGTTTAAAAGTTAATTTAACCGTGGATTTTGCGTTTTTCGTTCAAGTTGAAAATTAAATTAAACTAAAAAGTTAAAAAGATTTTTTCAAACTACGTACATGTAGCTTAGGTTTAAGTAGATACAACACTTAAACGGCACAAAATTGAGCGGAAATTCCTTACAATACATTTCGTTGCAGCTTCCAACAAAAAGGTACATATAAACTTGAATCTCATAGAAAACAGGTACAAATTTCAAAGTACTATATGTTTACCGCATTTGATAAATTGGTTCATTGATTGAATGTCATTTCATGGCGTAACAGTGATGCCACCGGAACTTGACATTAAAAGCATGTGATGTGACATAACACGCATCCATGAATATATTAAGGGGAATGAGATGTTTGGATTTGGACACACACACATTCCATAGTGTCATTTCCCGGACCCTCGCCTGAATCGATATTCAAATAGCATGGTAAAACATTTAGGCCAATGGTAAAACAGATCAATATGAGAAACGGATAACTAAAAGAATATTGCATTGACAGAACCACTCCTATTATAATATTTGTATAATTAATAGTATTTTTTAAACTTATTCTCCTTTTTCTACCAAATAACAGAGAGAGAGAGAGAGAGAGCGAGAGAGAGAGAGAGAGAGAGAGAGAGAGGGGGGGCGGGTGGCGGGTTGATGGACAAACTGACAAACAAACAGCCTGAGAAATATTCTTGCTAACATTTCAATAAAATTTCATACATATTTTTGTTGAATATTTGATACGAATGTAATCGATAGCGAGTAAATGAAACACTCATAAATAAGGCAGTTAAGCTATTTTTGCTTTATCTAGGGAGTAGGTATACAGGGACTTTGGATTATATTGATATGAACAACGATAACATATTAAATTTAGTATAGGAAGGCTTACTGGTTCATAATGTTTACCATTGAGAAACTTCAATACGATTTGGACGAGAATAAATACCTCCTTGAGGACAGATTGTCCTGATTCCTGTTTCGTCAAGACTGGTAGGATTATTAAGTTATTTTTGAATTGTTGGTTAACGTCCTACCCAAGAATCATTTACTTATATGGAGACGTCCTCGTTGTCTGAAGGATAGGACACCAAAGTTTGCCTATGTTCGGTACTTACGCTCTTACAGCAGGAAGGGTTCTTTAACGTCCCTACACCTATTGTGACATGGGACGGGTTTGTTCTGTCTCACGCGAAAGATACGGACGGTCAACTCGGAATCGAACCCTGGATCTATGATCAGAAAACAAACACCCTAACCACTGGGCCACAGTGGCCCCACAATTATTAAGAAGATACTACCTGTACCTGATTTATATTGCACACTTATCTATCAATGTATCATGCGAGTTTTCTGTTGTTTTGTCCCTATTTTAATATTTTGGAAATTACGTTATAGGAAAAATACGTTTATGCAGCTGTATTTAATGTTTTGTGTGATTTGTTGTCGCAGGTATTTTAATTTGTCGATGAATAAATGACTGAAAATTGAAAAAGTATGCAGTAAAAAAGCAGGGGGAAGACTGGAAAATAATCGCAAATCGTAGTTTGGGACTTTCCCCAAAGAACACCTCAGTTAGGAGATAACCTCACTAATCAGACCAACAAAGAACACCGAAATCCATTCTGTCTTCACTTTTCAAGAACAGTACAACTTTACATAGGAGAACGCCTTACAAATTTCAGACAGTCACTTGGATGTTTTTCATAGCAAAGTTCCACTTTATTCCAAACAATCGAAAATACCATTTTTTAGCTGCTTTTATTCAACGTTTAACATCACTGGGACTCGTAAATAAAATCTCGATCGAAAGGTTAATTACAAGGTGTTATAATTTGGATAATAAAGTCATGCATGCTTAAAAACTTTAAAGCACGTTAAAAACGATACCGATTACTTTCACATGATGCGTTTGATATGTTACGTTTCCATATATAAGACTGGTGCTTTTTAAAGTTATCCTTTAAAATAAAATTTAAAAATAATCGTTTCAGCAAATCACAAAAACGAATTATCAATATGAAACAAAATTCATGATTGTCATGCAACGTTAAAGCAATCGAGAAAACAATACAAAGATGGGACAGAAAGAAATAAGAAGAGATAGATAGAGACATACATGTATGTAGTTAATACATTTAAATTTTAGTTTGCTTACGTCCTCAGATATCAAACCAAACGACAATGTCGGGTTCTTCGCCAGACTTGGTAGTGGCTTTTGACTTTGGCACCACATACTCAGGATATGCCTTTTCATTTCGACACGAGTTTCTTAAGGATCCTATTAAATGTTGGCAGACCATCTGGAGTTCCGGAGTAGGTGGATTGCAGTCCCACAAAACATCCACATGTGTCTTATTTGATGACAAAGGAAAGTTTCATTCGTTTGGATTCGAGGCTGAGGAGAATTATTCAAATCTAGCTTTGGATAATAAAAATGAGGATTGTTTTTTTTTCCGTCGCTTCAAAATGAGTCTCTATAATGAAAATTCGGTAATTATTTAGAATACTCGAACCTATATTTCCTACTCTTTGATGTATGAGAGGTAGCTATCATTGTGGACACCTATTGATTTTAAAAATATAATATCCTATCCCATTTCAATCAATCATTCAAACGTTAACGTTCGTTCTTTGCAAATACACACTTACATGGTATGATGGTATTGTTGTTTTACGTCCTACTCAAGAATATTTCACTCATATGGAGACGTCTATGTGTGCCGATGAAGGCAACGAATTTTGCCTATGCTCGGCACTGCTGGTCGTATAGCAAGGAGGGTTCAACACTTACTGTGACACGGGACCTCGGTTTTTACTGTCTCATCCGAAAGACAGGGACGGCCAACCGTATAGTCACGCTGCGGGAATCGAACCCCGGACCCTTCGATTCAAAGTCGAAAACGCTAANNGCTTCACACACTTACATACACAAACGATCATTCCATTGAGCACGTTCGTTATCAGCATCTAATAGACGTTAACATTTATGACACTTTTTAGATAAATTTATTCAATAAAATTTACCTTCTTGATATATTGATTCAAAATTTTCCTTGCGTTATTTGATCCCAATTTATAAATGAAAAAGTATCCCCAAATCTCTTGAAGTGTAAGACTATATGCTATTATCTGACTCCTTTTCTTTTCCACTATCTCTGTAAGTGTGAGATTATATCAGTTATTACTGTTATTATTATTATTATTATCATTATGATCATCATCAGTATCATAATTATTTTTTTTATTACTATTATTTTTATCATTATTATTATTGTTTTTCTTCGTATTTGTTGTTGTTGTTAAAAAGCCCCTAAAGCGGAACTTCACTCTTAAAGAAGAAAACGGAAAAAGCATGGAAGCAATGGTCGTTTTTTCAAGTGCAATTAGATACATGAAAGACCACTTCATGGAAAAGCTTGAAAATAAAGGCACTTTTGATACTACCAAGGTCATCATTGGCTTCGTCCTCACCGTCCCAGCAATATGGAACGATCAGGCAAGGCAATTT
>JACSZP010037345.1:0-27023 GCA_016161895.1 Pinna nobilis | reverse complement strand
AGAGAGAGAGAGAGAGAGAGAGAGAGAGAGAGAGAGAGAGAATTTGTGTCATTCTGTGTTTGAGCATCCCAATTTTACATATAACCAGTCACACAGATTCCACTGACTAACTTTTGTCTGTCTCATCAGAATTTATGTTTTATTATACCCTAGTAATTGGTGATTGGGGGGGGGGTCATCCTGTTTGTTTGTCAGCAAAAACTTTTACCTTGGCCGTGAATTATTAATGATGAGTGATAGGGATTTCATATTTCACATATGTATTTCTTGTGACAAGACCTTTCAATGGGTACCAAAAAGTTTTACCTTGTAACCTTGACCTTGGAGCTTGACCTTCCCTGAAAAAACTTTAACCTGGACTATATGTTTTGGACTATAAGAGATAGGCCTTTCATGTTTCACTTAGATTGCTGATGAGCTTTCATTTGATATCAAGACTTTTGACCTAATGACCTTGGCCTTACGGTTTGACCCACCTTTTAATTTCGATGCTGAGCATCAGTATTTCACAAACACATCTAGTTGATAAAATCACAGCACAAACAAATGACTGCTATTGGAATTTTGTACACCATAAACTTAAATCTAAGCAATGAATTTCCTGTTTAAGTATTATTTTTGTATCTGAACAATGGTTTTGAGATTGTCAATTTAAAGACCCTCCTATACTTTAGGTCCCAGTCTCAGTCTTTGTTTTTGAATACCCTTAATTCATGAGTATGATATCTGCAATAGACCTTATCTGTTCCTTCCTTGTTTTAATATTGTGATTTTTTGTAGGATAAAATCAGTGGGTTAGTCTACTTTCATTTGGAATGTTTTTATCAGATAAAAAGGTATACTTTATGGTCAAACAGGTAGATCAACAGTAGGCTGTGGCCATGACCCCCCCNNGCCCCCCCCCCCCCCCCCCCTGTATCCCTTGATTTAACAATGCATGGTTATTTAGATGTGAACTCGCCAAGCTATTTTCCGAGATCCCCCCAGAGTTTATTTCGTTCCGACAGGGCTGGTTTGTGGTTATCAACATTAATTCATCTGTCTCTCTTGGTTTGGGTACAATAATCTGACGGCTTCGACCCTATCTAGATCCTCCCGACAACACAAACGTAATTATTTACAAAGTAGCTTAGGACGGAGATAGCAGCCGGTTATACGCATTTCAGCAAACTATCATTCTCTAAGTCAACATCTGCACTCATCAATCATTATTGTGTTGACTATAAGTTGTTTTCCTCTACCTGCCGCCGTATGTTATCAAACAAATAATGATTCGTCAATCAACAAGATAAATATCTCAGTATTACTGGAACAAAGAGACCAGGGAAAAAATACAGGAAAAGTCGGGTGAACATAACTATAGTTCATCGTCATGGTTACGGTGTCATCAAAACTTAAAAGAAAAAGCAGATACATTTATGACTATACATGTATTTATATTAGATCTACATGCATGTGCGGATCCACAGGGGATTCCGGAACAACCCCCCCCCCCCCCCCCCCCCCCCCCCCCCCCAACTTCGCCAATTAGGTATCACCATTTATGAAAAAAAAAAGACTCCTGGGAATAACTGCAAAGACGGATTACATTGCAGGACTGGTATGTGGAGGTAATTCATTCCTACCCAATGTGTACTGTAGACCTACGTACATGATCAATGCTGCTATGCTACTTAAAAGTGTCGAGTTTTCTCTTCTCGCAAGTTTGGCACCCCTTCCAGGAAAAAATACTGGATCCGCGCATGAAATGTCTCTGAGAAAAAGCAAAGATTTTCTCTGTACCTGTGCATACTAACACGGCAGGTTCAACGAATTCAAAACTCATGATTTGGGATAAAAATATGGTTCTTTGGAAGAAAAAAATAAGCACAATTTGGTGTTTGTGAAACACCACGTGTTTCCCAGCAAGGTCAGGAGTCGATGTACTTCATTCCAGCGCTGTATTAGCGTACTGTGTAACATTTTCACTTGGAAGCTGAAAGTAATAAAATTTTGCCTGTGGAATCACAGTTATGCGACGAGTTAAGATTTCCGGATTATATTTCGTTTTCTTCGTCGGGGTCTATGCACAGAGGAATTGTTCTGCGCGTACTTTTAATTAACTCAGTTGAAATTCAATCCGTCGGAATGCCGATTAGTTCCCTTAACGCACGTGTTGTTGAGCTCGCAGACTACAATTGGGTTGAATTTCCCGCTAAGCAGTGTCATAGGTATTTCAGCGCTGAGGATACAAGGCAGTTATTTCAGTTCTATTTATTTTGTTTGTCGCCTGTTTAATTATAGGGAAAGCAGTTTTACCAGCTAAGTATATGAACATCTCTTCGAGTTCATCATTCCATTTCAGAATGGGAGAATAGACACCTCATTGTTTCAAAGTGAATTGATAAGATCTCGAGTACTATTTTCAAAACCAGCGCGATACGGGCAATAAAATAATCATATTGACCGTACGTAGTCGTCGCTGTTTGTGGGCACAATACCATGTGAATGCCTACTGCCGAGTAGCCTTAATTTGTTCCAGACTTTTATGAAAGATAAGACCTTTCACAAAACTTGCATTGTTTTGTTATATCAGTATTACCTCACAGCAACTGGTTGGTTAAAAAAATTGTTTGTCCGTTCAAGGACTTATTTTTTATAAGTCCTTGGTCCGTTCTGCAGACGGGATGTGAAATGTTGATATCACTTTTAATTTTCTTTTCATTATTATTATTCTTTTTTTTTTATACATAAGCGTTTGAACCTAAGATTTTTTTTCTTCAAATAACTGTTCAGCCGAAAGTGTCATCCCGTTGCATTTGACAATGATAAAGGGATTTGCTCAGAGCTTCGTTCTTGAATTAGAGCTTTAGGACTGACTTTTTTGCATAATTTAAAGACATATGGCACTTCAAGTAAATTTAGTCAGGTAACGCATGTCAGCACACTATACATGTATATAGAAATGCCTATAGCCATATTTGATTTGCTTTCTACACAACTGCTATGTATTTTAAAAACACCTCCCTTTTCTTATTAGTTTTACCCATTAAACAAATCAACTGAGTTTGTCGAAATTCGGGAGGAAAAAATATCTATGAGGACAACACTCAATATTTTGGGTATAACTTTGCTTCTATATCAATGTCGATTCTTGTAAGCCCTTCCATCCCACGTTACTAGACAATTATTTTCATGTGTTCCACAATAACATATATACCCCTTTCACGCGCGGATCTAAAGGGGTCGAGGGAACCCCAACCTGGAATATGCAGAGTAAATACCATCATGATTTATGAAAAAATAGTTACTACATTTGTTTTTCTCGCTTTTTTACCTCTTCCCAGAAAAAAAAATCCTGGATCTGCGCATACTTTAATTTTACCGTGCTTTACCTTATTTGAACTCATCTTCCGCGAATCTTAATCTGCAATGTTACCTCAGAATTTACAGAAGTATGATATAACGACAGTAAACGGTTTTGTAGATTGATATCTACCTATGGGTAGTTTTTGAAGTCACCGACATTGAATTTGTCGACTGGCAATACTGGGCAATAAACAAATACAACTTGTTCGTGTTAAACTAAGCTCCAGGGTAATGATAAATTTCAACACCACGTCAAGTGCCATCATTACATGATTTTAGTGGTGCGGACATCATTTGATCCTGTCCTATTCTTGTTAGGCTTCAAGTATAATTGATTTTTGTTCAATATTTTCGTACTTCGGCCGGTATGATGGATTGACTGTGGGCTTGACATAAAAATATTGTTTGTGAATGAATGAACGACCATTGACAGAAAAGATGTGTTCTATATCTGCTGAAAAGGAAATCTCTCTCTCTCTCTCAGCCTAGATATATAGGCCAATAGTTTGACCACGCAATGATTATATGTCCTGATTACATTATATGTAGGCCATAGGCTTGGTTATTCTCCAACATGTTCAGTTCTGAGGTCAGCTTTCAACTGAATTTATTCATTCAGACTTGTATAATTACATAGTATTGTTTTGTGTGGAGTGAATGACCCTATTCTATTCAATTTATTAACTATAACTACTCAGTACGTATTTATTTGCGTTACACAATCAAATACGCCTACGATCACCAAATCCGAGTACACGTTCATTGTAATCAAGATATTCTCTTTTCAAAAACATATATTTATTTTTCTCTTTAGTAGAATTCTCAATTTTCATTTTGATAGATCTATTTAAACTGAAATGAAAGTTCTCTATTGTTTCGATGCTGCACAAGCGGTAGAACAACACGTAGTTTAGGCCTATCATTTGAAGCGCGTGTGAAAAAAAAAACACAAACAAAAACATAGCTATGAAATAATCATATGTTTACTTGCATATATATATATAATATGCAAATTACGTCAATATTTGCATAACATACCAGAGTGAGGGAGTTTGCATAATTCAATTATCTATCTTGAAATTTGTAATAATGAAGTAAAAGATCGTATCTAATAACTTTAAAGACCTTATATTGTTTCTGTACGCACAGTAGGTCTATTCGCATGTTAATGTACCAAAAAATACATTCAACATTTAAGATAATAAATATTAATATTTTTAGTTATTTCTTCCTATTTCAATTTAAAGCTACGAATTCAACATACTACAAAAATTGTTTATTTTTATTAAAACCGTTGTTATGGTTACTGTACATATCACTACATGAGCCGGGACGTTTAAAACATAATACACGTTTATCCTGTAATATTAATATTCCGTAGGACTATACGTAACTCCGCCTATGCGCAGAAATAATGCGTAGTAGGTCAGTACGTTGTCCAGATTCTTTGTGCCATTCCACGCATACCACGAAGTGAGTTCTTTTTGAGTTTTAATTTTTAATTTTAGTTCAAAAAGTGATTTAAAAGTCTGGATCTGTATAATAAAGGTAAGTCTTTACTTGTTTTGTCGAAATTCCAATGAAATTCGGCCAAGAATGGTCGGTATTCGAGTGGCATGGCTGTAATGTCGTGAGAGGTTTTGAATCTCTCGAATACTTGTCATATTTGACGGCATAACTTCCGGGGCAAACAAACTTCACCTGAGCGATCGCCAATAATTTCAACAAACACGCACATTCGATTAATGAGGACAGTAGTGTTTTGCAGAAGAATATATATGTGGATAATGCACACTGCAAAGTTTGTGTATGACCTATTTCTTTTCGGAAAAGCGATGGCCGACCGCCGTACGGTGTTGCTTTGCTATCAGCATAGCAGCGGTGTGACGAAGGAAAGGTGTTCGCTGTGTCTACGGAGTCGAAGCGGATTTGATCGTCCATGTCAATTCACATTTATCTGAAACAACCTGGGAAATTCAGTTTCAGTCTTCTTAAGTTGTTATTCCGTATTACTTTTGAATCATTCCCATTATCATGGATTCAGGTAATTGTACACATGGAGTGCTTACCTGTGCGTTTAGTTATTCACTCATTAAGTTAAAGTGTTTCGGACTGTAAGCTGTAGGTGACATTCGAAATCACACAAAGTTTAATCTACGAGTTGGTATTCTTTCCCAGTTTTCTTCCCTGAAACTTGTTGCTTCTAATTTATCCCAGGAGCTTAAGTTTGTCTTGAACACCTGTTGTATTTATCACTGATAATTTGTTGTCTGTTTTGATTTTGAGACGTCAAAGTAATTAGGTTAGAATTTGTATTGAATAATGACAGTAATTAGGTTAATAATAACAATGCTTACAGGTACCTGAGTAATCTGTTGTTTTGATTTGACAAATGTCAACAAAATGTATATGATATCCTTAATGACACCACTACTAATTAAACACTTTTAACTTGTCTAACATAATATAATAATCTTTATTATCTTGTTACCAATATTTTCTCATTTCTTGTCATTGACAATGGAAAGAAACCACACTTCTAAGGAAAGCTGTGATATTTTCTTCAAATATAAGTTTTTCTTGATCAATTTTATGATATTCAGATACTTCAAAATTTGTGTAATGTAATTTCAGATATAAAATTGTTTCTTTTAAATTCTGGACAAGAACCTATAGTTCCTTTTGTCATAAGCGACTTTTCCCCATGAACGTCAGAAAGAATTTGTTTCACTTAGAAAAGGTAACAAATTACATCTCTCAAAAGGTGATAATAAACTAAATCCCACACAATTAAATGTAGTGTACAAGATCCAAATAATGTACATCTAGGGCCCTAGTTGTCCTTTACTGCAGTACAAATAGATGCTACACTTTTAAAATTTGATGTGCTCAGCTTATGATAATTTTATTTTAAGTATTATGAAGCTGCATTAGTTTTATATTAGTACTTAATTATAATTATTGCAGGCTTGCCTGTCAACATTGTTATGGTATTTGATCAAGAGTGATATTTTGTTTTTAAGCTGATTTACTGCTCATGCTGTTTTAAATAGAGCACAACATGGAAGTATCATACCGTACAGTAGTAATAAATGTAATAAACACTACTACTGATGTCATCATCAGTTACTTGGACCAATGATGATGTATACATGTAGGTTTGCTCTAATGTGACCAAAGATTTTCATTGTTAGTAGGTAGGTTGAAGTTTTCGTTTGAAAACAGTAAAGCCAAATATATAATGTACAATATTAACACTACAACCATACCGGATCCTGATTTAATATTTTTAGGGGGGTGGGGGTTGCAATGAAAGCATTTTAGTCACAAGGTTTTGAGTTACTGTAAACTAACCGCATATCTAGATCACCTTACACAGAAGGGACTAAGGTAAAATAGAAATGGTATAGGTTTATATTGTTAGTGTGACAATATTATAACTGTGGAGGTGAAAGTCATTTTAAGTGTTCCCGGGTCATTTGTTGATATTAGTTTCAAGCCTTGGTTAATTGTCTTTATGTTATTGAAATGAAGTCTTTGACTTCTGACATTGTATGTATTAATTAGTGCATAGAATCTGTCCATTGAAATTAGAATCTGATTTCACACCAGTTCCTCTGTATCCTTTTACAGGACTCATTGTGCCATGAGGGTTATGTTTGGTTTTAATCAAACTTTGATATAAGCATTTGAAGAATAGACTGAAACAACTCAGCAAGTGGCACATCACACATATGCTCATCTAGTGGTTTAACTATACAGCCTAGTTCTGTTCAGTTGTGATTTTATGATTTGTTGGCCTTTGTCTTGTGGTTTAATTTAATCTTTATTTATTATTCGCTTCCTCCGCAGGTGTCATTTATTACAATTGTATTATTTCTTTGTTTACAGAATACTATAACATTTTTATTGATAGAATTTTGTGAATTAATGTATTTGTTCAGATACTAGACTTGAGATAAAATGTAATACTACCGATAGTAGGCATAAATATACCATGTTCTGGAGTTTGATATACAAACATGTACTCCTCATCATACAATTACTTTCAGACTTAAATTCAAAGGAGACCTTCCAGATAAACTACATGTACTAAGGACAGTCCTTTTGTTCTTGACCTGCAAGACAATTTGTATGTAAGAAAAATGCAATTTGACTCGTGCATTATTAATTACTGGGTGGCGACAAGGATTTGTACAGTCCTTTGCTTATCATGGTGCATACGTTTAGTGTCTTTCTATATATTTGGTACATTGTTAAGGATCTATTAAATTATATAAATTTTGTTTTGACAAAGTTTTCATTTCATACTGAGGTTTGTGAAATATTTGTTGAGAAACTATGTGAGGCAATTCTAAATCTAATTGAGTTTCCAACATTAGTATGCATAGCCTACATGGCAGGTACAGTCCTGCCATAGCGACCCACTGAATTAAAGGAAAAACCTGTCATGTGACCTTAATGAGTGGTTCCCAAAGTGGGTTTTTCCTATTTAGATTACCTGAATTAAGAGACCACCTGTCATATGTGACCCTTTTTACTCTTTCCCTTGGACGGTCTCTTAAAACAGGTTAGACTGTATTTCTAGCTGATTCTTTTGATACTCTTCAGTCTTTGGTACCTGTAACAGGTGCACATGCATGACCAACTGAACAAGGAAGTTGCAATGAACATGCAACGTTATAGTTATTAATGATAATTTATTTGTGATTGTTTGTTTTTATCATTTAACCATTCTAGAGATTTGTTTTAGTATCATACTTATTTACTCCATAAAAAACCTTTTCCACCTTTCATTCAGTTTCAATTATGTAATTGTTAGTTATAATATTTGCATTGTAAATAAATGTTAATATTCTGTATCTCAACTTTTACCCACAAATTCAAGTAGGCCTATATTACAATGTAACTGACATAAATACATATTTATACATTGTAACTTTTGATAGATAAGTGGCTTTCATATTTGACTCCGAATTTATCAGTATATACTTTTGTATCATTCAACATACCTAAGCATTGGCTGGGTTAAACAGAGACATGTTTGACCCTAGTCTTTTTGTGCATGCTTTTTTTGTTTTTGTTTTCCTGATGAGCGTTCTGGCCTATGCCCTGGGCATATTATGCTGACCAATATGCCTATGTGTGAGAGGGCATAAGCTACAGTGTTGCCTTTTTGAGAGGGCATAAGATGCAGTGATACCTATGCGAGAGGGCATAAGATACAGTGATGCCTATGTGAGAGGGCATAAGCTACAGTGTTGCCTATGTGAGAGCATAAGATACAGTGATGCCTATGTGAGAGGGCATAAGCTACAGTGTTGCCTATGTGAGAGCATAAGATACAGTGTTGCCTATGTGAGAGGGCATAAGATGCAGTGATGCCTATGTGAGAGGGCATAAGATACAGTGTTGCCTATGTGAGAGGGCATAAGATACAATGTATCGTATGTGAGAGGGCATAAGATACAGTGATGCCAATTCAATGTTATTTTTTCTTTGTAGGGAAGATTAGGCAATGTCTTCCTCATGGAGTAATGCTGACAACCTTGGGGCTGACACACTTAGTAAAGGCGATCCAGACAGTCCAGAGGCCAATAATAATGATGATATGTCCAACGATGCAGAGGGCGTGTGGAGCCCTGACATAGAACAGAGCTTCCAAGAGGCCCTAGCTATCTACCCACCATGTGGGCGCCGCAAAATTATACTGTCAGATGAGGGCAAAATGTATGGTGAGTGCTTCATATAGCTGGAATTGGCGAGGGACTTGCTAAGGATCATCCTGGCAACACTTGTCTGTAATTCTGACTTGCAATTTTACTTACTGCACAACAAATTAAAATCAGTGTCTTGCTTTCTCTTAAGAACACACACACACACAAAGAGAATTGTAACTTTCCCCATTTTGTAAAATTTCCTTCTTTTTATTTGACAAATTAGATGGCTTATTTTAAAACTGCAAACACAGCAAACGAGGTTGTGAAGCATTTTCCCCTCTTGTTTATGACAAGATAAGACTCTTGGCTACCTGCAGGTCGAGCATGATTTGGTAATTAAAGATTCAATTGAATTAAATTTATGAATTAACATTCCCAAACATTATAAGTATAATTATATCTAGACACATCAATGAAGGTACATCACAACTGGTACCATCATTAAAACAAGTTTTGAGTTCAGTGTTCTCCCCAGAAAGTTAGGATAATGCAGGGGTACAGTACTTAAGTGAGTGTTGTTCTTTTACTGGAGTGAGCATATATGCAAATTGCACATTACATTAGTTTATAGTTTATTTGTTCATGAAAATGCATTATTAGTAATATTTATGTGTAAAGTAACCTGTGAACCATTCTAACTTGGTCAATAATTGTTGGCTGAGTAAATGAATAATGTGGAGGGAGAGAATAGGATCTAAGGGGTAATACAGAGAGCATGGTGGGTTACTGAAAATGCAATGTTGCCACCACCCTTTAACGACTTTTAGATAGCAGTGGTGTCTCTTCAGAAGCTTATCTAAAAGTTGTCATTTTGTCAAAAAAACTTCAGCTTTGGTCATGACATAAGTGTAGAGAATTAGACTTTATGGACTATTAAGTTTGACCTGTAATACTCAACCTGTTAGATTACCCATGGAGATGCAATAGAAGTCATGTTCATATGAAATTATAACCTCTCCGACAGTCTGAATTACTCAATAGTTGCTTGTTATGTAAATGGAAAAGGGTGGTTGGAGAGAGAAAAAAAATGAGTGGGGGGGGGGGTGTAATGCAGATAGCATGGTGGTAAATTGAAATAGTGTGGTAGTAGTAACGTATTGTCACCCTATAAGGGCCTGAAAGGAACGCTGTACTTTACATGATTTTGAAAGTAGCATACAACACCAAATAAAAAAGAAAAAAAGTTTTGATGGTTACCTGTTAGTGTGATGACTGGCGTTTAACCTTCAGTAACCTTTAATTGCAAAAAGAAATTACTCATGAGGAGAGGTAAGGCTTGATTTCTTTGAATAGTTTATACATCATCATCGTCTGTCATATGCTAACCTCCTATCAGATTATGATAGAGTAGGTATCCTTATTAAGATCAGATGTTCACCCAGCCAAGTCAAGAAAATGGATGAGTACTTATGTTGTGACCTTGACATTCTGCCTACCGGTACTCTTCAGTGTCTTATACAGATAATCTACTAATCCCCTGGACAAATAGATTAGCAGATCGTTGCTCAATGATGGTGTGCCCCACTAACGATCAAAGAAGCGAGGGTTTGAACCAAGGCTGTCAAGAGAGCAATCCCTGTCATTGAATAAGATTATAAACCAGGATCCATATTATACCACCTGTAAGGGTTTGGAAATGCCCATTTCCCTCTCTACACAGTCAAACAAGCCCCAGCCTTTCTGAGATTTAGATGACAACCTGTCTTCTGTGACCTATATGTTTGTCCCAAAGATGCTTTTACTCATACAAATCACTTTTATTGTGAGACGTTGGTCATATGCAACTTTTTTGCATTTTTCCCTAGACAGTCTCTTTAAGATTAGTTCTGAAAAAAGGACTTAAAAGTAACTCTTAAAACAGTTATACCAGTAATTGGACATGCTAGATTTTCTGAAAAGTTTTGTTTAAATGAAAAGTATAGGGCCTACGTTGTACATAAATGTATAAATTAAATGTATACTTTTTGTTTATTTTGAGTACTATAGACATTGTATATAAGGAGATACATTTAGAGAGTCCAAGTGAAAATTAAGTAAGAAAGGTTTAATTTGGCTGATAATCGGTTATACTAATCTATTTTTAAATGGTTGCATACTTGTTTTATTTTTTTCAGTTTGCTCATATTACATTAACTGCATTAAAATCTTAGGGAATTTAAATGTTAGAAATCAAGTGGTGTAAATTGTAAACATTAAAGCATGGCCTATAAGTTATGTTGAGAATTCTAAATTGTCCAGGAATGTTAGAAAGGCAGGTTGTAGTACATGCCAGAAATGTTTACTATTGTGAATTTAGCATGGGGAAGTCTGAGCAGGTAATCTATATTTACCTATACAATTTGGCAACCTGATGCGTCACAGGTAAACAGACTTGAGTTAAAGTGAACCGGAGTTTCGACTGTCAAACCTGTCCCTTACTATGACTCATTCTGGCCTAGTCCTGTCAATATTGTTCATTCACTGATAAGCTGAAAATGATCCTCAGTGTTGAAGACTGGGTTTTACCTCTATTGTCTAGGCCTGTGTTATTGTATTACACAGACAGGTTTTATTTTACGTGTTTTTATTTTTCTTTTATCATGTAAGTGAAATGTTGCCTGTGCATTGTGGCAGCATTTTTATTAACAAGTGAGACGGCAAACATAGGTCCAGTGTCACAGTAGATATCAGCACATTAAAGAACCCAAATGGCAATGAGTGCTGGGCATAGGGAAATTTTTCAGTACAACCAACCAATTAATGAGAAAGCTACACAGTTGAATGTTAAACTGAGAAAAAAATACAAATAAGGGATTCATCTTCACATATATAAATCTTATTTTACGAAAATAGTTTTTAAACATTTGAGTACAATTTTGCTTTGCAGAGACTGAGTTTTTAGTGACAATTACTCTTCATTTGAGAATTAAGAAGAAAAGTCCCTGATTTTAAAATACAATACATTATTCGGGTTCTAAAATGTCACACATATTCTTGTTTTATAAGAATGATCTGGAAAAAAAACAATCACTTGTTCTTGGCCTTTAGAAGCAAATTTGATTATGTTAGTCTATCTAAAAATTGGATTATAAATTTCAGATAGGCGATGATTTTAGAAGCTTCAGTTTGTTCTGGCACAGACTTGATTTGAACTCATTACTCAAAGTTAGAGGCAGAACATTACATTATTCAGTGTATGTTATATACCTAGTACGTGCACAAATATTGTTGTTATATTTTGTTTTTGACGTCCCACTGAAGAATCTTTCACTTAGATTGAGATGTCACAGAATGTCATGGAAGAGCTACAAATTTTGACCCTTGACTGTGGAGTACTGTAGGTTCAGAGTTTTCTGTAACGCACTCAACCAACTGTGAAATCAGTATTTTTTTAATTTGTTCATTTTTTCCCAAAGGAAATTCAAAATTTGGTTACATTTCCTTTGTAGATGAACATTTTCAGGATTTTTTGTCCATCAATACTAGCATCTCCAGGGACACTAGATCTGATCAGCGACTGGATATTTGTTAAGATGGCTGCATAAAATCTTCACAAGGTCATGGTTAATACAAAAATAGATCTGACTTTATTAAAATTATCATTCCATGAAAGAGATCGTGAAATAATTAAGTGCTTAATTATATTTTCTATTAAAGTCAAACTGGTATCTTGATTTTATATTTAACTGAGGAAAAAAACTTATAGAGCTGAAGATTATCTTTGCCCTGCCACTTAAAAATGAATAAATTGAATTAAATGACAAATTATTGTAATAACAGATCAAATGATATTTTAATAATAACAAAACTTTCTTGAATCTTTGCAAAGGCATGAGAATAGCAATAAAGAAATAAAAATAAACATATACTCTTAAAAAATCATGTGTAATCATATTTAGGAAGCTGTTTTATTTTTAAAAATGTTGATTTAATGAGAGACAATCTAGGAATTTTATTTTTAGTCAGCAAAATTTTCAAAATTAACTGAAGTAATATATATCAAATCAGGAGAAAAAATAAACTGATTAATTGAAAAAGATAAGTATCTAAATAAATTACTATGTAAACAATTAAAGGAACAGATGAATTTAAATTCGGAAAGTAGTGATGTTGGCATTGTCATCATTGTTGTAGTATTTGGATATATTTGTGTATATTTTTTTGTACACAATACTGAAAATGTTTTGTAATGTTTCCCTAGCCTGCCTGTTGATATTTTTGCCTTCTTTGTAAAGGAAAATATTAGTATTATTATTTCATCGCCCAACTCTTAATGTTGAGTACATGTGTATATATATGTATATAAGGTATTCAGTCATTATCTTGGGCATCATCTCTGCACACCATCATTTTCTTCAGGCAAAATGTTAATTTATTCTCTATGATAAAAATCTTTTTGAACAGAGGGGTTTATACACATTAAGATAGTAATTATATTTTGACAGGATACCTAACAGTTAAATAGATCACCTTATTTTCTCTGTACTTTTTTCACCCCCTCAAATGATAAAAGATGTTGAGCTTGTTTCACAGGTGTTTAAACATTTGAGAAAAAAAAACACTGTCCTTCGTTTAAAGAAGGATGAAAATCGGCTGAATGGATAAATTGTAATTTGACACTGACAACTTCGTAACTGTCTTATCTGGATGGGCTTTAAGTGCAGTATGGAAAAGAAGCTCGTATAAAAAGGTTTACAGTGATGACTCATAGCTAAGGTGTAGTATGAGTAATTCATGCCTCCTAATTTAGAATACACACTCATTGGTGTCGAGACGACTTAGTTATGGCAACTGTTTGTTCCGATTCAATATTCTAACCCTAAAAACTGGAGAATGTGACAGAAAATTTCTCAAAATCAAACCTCAAAAAGAAAAAAGTTTCCTCCTATTTTTCTTTTTCCATTTCATTTGGGACTAGGGTTTATTTGTTTGTCGAGGGATGAACCTGTGGGAGGCCCCTGTAAACCTTTAGCATACAACAGAAATCGGTTTGGTTGTGTGCCAAGTCTGAACTTGAAGTAAGAAATAAAAACATTAAGTGGGCCACACTTTGTTTGTTATTGACAGAGTGTAATACACATTTTGGCTCCCAGCAATGATTGTTTATGTTGTGGATCTTTTTAAATATGAAAATCTCTGTGACGTTTTAGACAATAGGGTCCTTGACAGTACTTATTGTTTTTGTTGAATCATTAAACAAGCTGTAAAAACTACTAAAGTAATATAAGAACTGTCTATAGGTAGAAAAATCAACAGGGATATAACAGGGAACAGAAAATATATTTCTTTTTTATGGGAGAATATACAATGTATACATTTGTCTCTTTATATTTAGGTCTTTGTACACATCAGTTATCAATTGAAGCACAACAATGTTTTTTGTTATTTCAAAATATCTTGAATATATGAATTATAATTTAAAACTGATATTTATGAGAAATAATAAGTGGGGGAGGAGGGTTATCTTAAACCATTGGAATTGACTTTTTTCCACACATGGAAATGATCTGTTTCACATGAGATTGATCTATGTGCACATTTTTTTTCCGTTTTCACATGAGAAATGATCTCTTCAAATTTTTTATCGTTTTCACATGGGAATTGATATATTTCACATGGAGATTTATCTTGTTCATATGTCTAATGCAATGATTGATATAGCTCAACAATTGGATATTTTGTTGTGGGGTGCATACACAGACCTAGAGGGGTGGAGGGGGGAGACCCCCCCCCCCCCGGAATTTGCAAATTATACACCAATATTGGTCAACTATGCCTAAATTTTCATGTTCACATGGATAGAATTTTCCTTTTTACCAGTTGGAACCCCTCCCCTCCCGGAAAAAATCCTGGATCCGCACATGGGGTGTCATGGGATATTTATGTATATAGGGATCTGCTCCACATGGAGTTGATCTATTTCTCATGAATTTGGTGTATTTTTTCATAAATGTTTGTGTCATATCTCTTAAAAGTAACCCAAAAATATGAACCTCTTTGTAAAGGTCACTTCTCTGAAGATAACTTTTGTCTCTTCCCTGGATTATCCTTTTTAGACAGATAGTCTTTAAACAGAATCTCATATTGGGCTTTTTTAGCCAAATGGTTAGATCATTTTGCACATTCACTGACTTAGTCTCTCACCTCTTGTTAGCCAAGGTTCAAGTCTCAGTTTATGTTCAGGACAGAAGGTCACTGGTCTCTTCCTGGACACATTTGTACCCCCCCCCCATAAAAACTGGCCACCGCCTTACGGCAGAAAGATTGTAAAGTATGGCGTATGGCGTAAGATAAAACATGCAAACCAAAAAAATTAAAAAAGAAAATGTAATTTTGTATATTAAGATTTTTGGCACGGTAATTTTCCATGGTGGACTTTATAGACTAGTAAGATTGAAAGAACAAATTATGATACATGGAAATGAGCTTGAGTGAGACAGCAATGTGTAAGGGATACCAGTATCACCACAGCTACTATCTTAATTCTCGCTGTTTGTTTTGAAACGACAGGGTCAGTTGTCAGGTATGGAGAAAATTAATATTCTTAAGAGATAATGCAAAAGGCACTGGTCGATATTCGGATGTTTTAGTTGTGTCTGTCTGATAACTACTAATATGTAGAGATTAAATAGCCACAAAAGAAAGGGGGTCCTTTGTCTTAGAGAGAAAATTTATATCAGAACTAAAGATTGATTGACTGGCATCAGAGATGTAGTTTGTCCTATCAACTTGACTAATACCTGACAGTTGTTTATCTGGGCCATTAGAAATTGATTTGCTAAAAGGAACAAATAATAAAAGATAAGTGAGAGAAAAAAAGGAAATCAATTGTAGACACATTAACTATTTTGGCTGTTGTTTACAAATACATGTACTTGTCTGTTCTGACATTAACATCATATCAATTTTTACTCCTACCTCGAATAGTCTCATTTTCCTTATTAAAACATACAAAATTCTTTCAAATTTTTGGTCAACAAAACTGTAATGGCCTTAACAAATGTATGGTGATGGACTCTTGTGTGTATATTCTCTAATTGACAGCACCTTTTGTTTGGAACTAAAATGTTTTACATTTTGCCTCGTGACCTTGACCTTGGTGTTTGAGATTCTATATTGAAGCCAAATTAAAATATAAATGAAAATCATATTTAAATTTGACATTGATATACATGTAGAATCTCAAACTAATTGTAATTTTTATCTTTGAGAATATTGGCCCCTTTTTGACAAATTTTGTTCAAATCAAACATAATCCAGAGGGAAAAAATGGCATAGCAAATTAGATATGATAATGCATATGTAATATGCTGTGTCAGGCCATGACCAATCATCAGTAGTGGTCTCGTTTTTTCTGGGTTGCAAGGACAACAGTCAAAAGAGCTAATGCTATGCCCCTCACACCATTATTGTCATCATCGAGAGAGTATAAAGACAAAGTTTTAGTGTGAGCTATATCTTTTGAACCAAAAAAGATAAGGGTTGGATATATCACAGATATGGATTCCTTATAATTAGCGCTTCATATAGAATATAATAAAGTTTAATCTTTTTCTTTTTAATTAGTTTTGAAAGTTCAGTGAAACTTGTTTATGACCACCTCCTTAGGGAAACAAGACAGCTGGTTTTTATAGATAGGTGGTCTTTATATAAAGGTTGATTTGTGCACAAATGGTGCTATTGGTAATAGCAAAAATTGGCCTTTGTTACCAGGTGGTCATTATATACAGGTTGTTGCTAAAACAGGTTTTATTGTGATTGTTTTATTAATTCAATGGGTGAAAGTTACTTGTGAATAAGAATTGAGATATTTTTATTCATGTTTGGAAATATTTTACAGGTCGAAATGAGCTGATTGCCAGATACATCAAATTAAGAACAGGCAAAACAAGAACAAGAAAACAGGTCTCTAGTCATATACAAGTACTGGCCCGGCGGAAGGCAAAGGAAATCCAGTCCCAGCTTAAGGTACCACCTAAATCAACAACTGTAGCTTCTTAGTGATTATTTATGGTTTTGCATAGGCATTTTGTAAGAGTCCTTGTCAACAATGAACCGGTCTCCTTAGATTGGTTTAATTCTGTGAATGATTTCTTTTAACTATGATGAAATTTGTACATATAGTTAACTTCAAAAATATTGAAGTTAGTATCACCAAATTTCTGGTAATAACGAACAAAATCTCCTGAGCCCTATGTTATAACAATATGTGAAAATCCTGAAACAAGGAAATACTTATGCAGATATTTTATTGGTCCTGAATAGTTCGCTATAAGCGAAGTTAACTGTATTTTGCATTTATATGTGTAAAGATGGAGTTTGATACAGTCCATGAGGCACTTTTTCTGCTCAAGCAGTCATACTGATATACTGATTGAAAAGCCTATTGAGATGAACTTGGTAATCTTTTGTAACCCTTTATCTATAGCTGCAAAGATTTTTGATAATGCTTAATTGAAAATCAAATGTTAAAAAGAGATTAACATGCGAAATATTTTATAATGTCACAGATAATGCATATTGTGCAAGTGTGTTAAACTACATATTAATACACATCAGTTTATGAATAAATGGATTAATTTATGCCTGCTTACAGATTGCTAATGACTATGCCAGTATAACTATAAGAGGGCATGTTTTGTTTACTAATCAAAGTTATATATCCTAAACATTTAATATTGTAGTAAAATGATATTAGAATGATTTGTACAATGAACATGCTATACTTTTATTAGCCTGCGTACTTATGTATACATATAATGCTTATGCATGAGCGCAACCCCCATCAATAATGTCAGCAGTCAATTCCTATGCAGGACCAGTCGGCCAAGGACAAGGCCCTACAGAGTATGGCCTCAATGTCTTCTGCTCAGATCGTCTCCGCTAGTGCTATACACAACAAGGCTCTTGCCCAGGGCATTGGCACGATACCTCAAGGGATGGGCTCAGTCAGACCGTCATATCCAGGACCTGGAGCATCACAGGTAAGTCAGCTTTTTTAATCATTGAAAGTCAGACCTCAAAGTATTTATATTTGATTACAGTAAAGTTTCAAACTTTATTTTATGTGGTTTCGTTGGATAAATGTTGAAGAAACCTGTTACTGCTTCTGCATGTCCTGTTTCTGCTGTTCGTGATGAATTTATGTTGTGGTTTTATTCAGTTTTTTTTTCTCTCAATTTATTTCATTATGAAATTTGTCCATTTTGTTCTGCAGTGGATGTTGTATATTATTATATATGAAAGTGACCATTATATACATAGGAATGGTCATTATCATAGAGTGTATTGATGACTTTCATATGCTCATTCAACATAAGCTACGTAAAGAATTTTCATGAATACACTTCGGAGATGACTTGCAAATCGTATCTGATGATTGTCACTCTGCAGGATCATATTGTAGATGGGGTTATGGCTGGGTACATGCATATTTTTCTTCATTTTTGAAGTTTTCTGTTTATGTTTTATTTAGTTTACTTATTTGCAAGTTTATTTTCTTTCAACTTTTCAGTTTTGGCATCAGAATAATATCGGCCAACAAGCAGAGTAAGTAGAACGGAGCACTTTGATGTACTCTGTCTTCTGTTTGACTTTAGTTCTGCTCTCTTTCCTTTTGTTTATATCACTTGCCTTTGTTTATGACATATAATCAACACAATTAACAACTCTTAGAACATGGTGCTTGTTGTTTAGTTGTTTTCTCACATTTATCTTGACAACGCAGAATTAACATTATTTTAACTCCGATTATTTTTTGTTGATTTTGAACATATTTTAGGTTTTGTACTTATATATCTTGTTAAGAGTGATTAACTTTCACTTTGCATTGCATGAATTTAGTTTGATCTTCAGTTCAGCCTGTAGACAGACATATGGAGACTATTTCAAATTAAACATACAGCTACTATAAGTAACTAATTACTAAAATTTGTTTGTTTTCATTAACTTGGATGAATGCCTCTGCTTTATCCTACATAAGTGTACAGTTTCCTTACATGGTACTCGTAGTTTGCTGTTATAATTTTCACCATAGATAGTAACGTTTCATGTCATGTATTCTCTATCCGTTAACTAGGAATACATCATTGTTTATCAAAATGGACTCAATATTAGCTAACTTGTGTATTAAATATACAGTTTAAATTGCTGTAGCAACACACCGAATTAAAGAAAATATTTTATCTTACCTGATCAAAATTTGTTGTGCCGAAAACGGCTTTTTCATATATTAATAACCTGAATTAAGAGACAAACTGTCATATATGACCCTTTTTTATCCTTTTAGATAGCCTCTTTCAATCGGTTACAAATACTTGGTGGTCTCTTTAAACGTGTGACAAAAATGTATAGGGCTGGAAATGGCTTTTTACTCTATAATTCACCCGGATTAAGAAACAACCTGTCATATGTGACCCTTTTTTTACCCCTTAAATTGTCTCTTTAAAAAGGTTAGACTGTATTTCTGAACTAAGTATGAAACTAGTAGAATTAGGAAGTATGAAACACATACATGTATAATAATGTTGTAAATGGATTTGACTTGGGGTCTCTGTTCCTCATGGTCTGCCAACTGAATCATTGAGAAGCTCATTAATGGCAATTCTGACTCTCCGATAGAAAAAAGAGATCACTAGCATTTGGGTGTCTAATTTGAAGCTAATCCCTTAGTCATAATCTGCTGTTTAAAACTAATGCTAATTATCATTTTATTGCACAAATTAACAGTTTTTGATGTTTCTTTTATATTCATGGTTGTGCTTTGACAATAATGAAGTCATAGTTACCTTAACATGAGCATATTATTATGTAGTTTAGATGACTCACATTGATGTGGACTTCTTTATATCTGGATACTGTTTACAAGCTTGATCAATAAAAGTACAGTGGAACCTTGCCTAAAAACCACCTGACTTAGGAGACTGCTTCACTGATCAGACCAATAAATACTATCAAAATCAGTCTGTCGATCCTTTTTCTAGCCTATTTCAACCTAATTAAGGAGACCACCTCACTGGACTTATTTTATCCAGTCTCTTTGGTGGTGTAAATAGCAAGGTTCCACTGAAAATATCATTCTCGGAGAGAATTAAGTTCACATACATGATAATGATTTGCTAAATGATTTAATGTAATGATTTACTATATTGCGATGTCCTACACATTTTATTTCTTAGTTTCATTATTTGGCCACTGTAAGGGGTATCAATCCTTTTGACATGCTACAAAACAGACTGTCAAGGGAAGTAACTCTGTTATGAAAGGAAAATATATGTAGATAATTCAAGTCATGTGATTAAGCTTTGGCAATAAATTATTTTTGTTAAGTATAAACCAAGAATTATTATAGTACTTTCTGATGAATAAATTAAGGGGGAAATGTAATTTGGAAGATCCATATTACTAGGTTATGAGTATCTGAGATCTCTTCAAAAAGAAATTCAGGAAAACATGGGATATTCTATACTCTGTCATTGCTGATTATGTATTAGAGTAAGCCCATCAATCTTATTAAACAAAAGAAGTAAAAAAATTAGAGTGTAGACTGTTACTTGTAATGATTTTTTTTAGAAATAGGTATCCCTTCATAAGATCTATAAATATCATAAATTTGATAATGTTTTTTTCTGCAGTATAAGTGTGTGTCCATACATTATTTGAAAGAAAGCATGAGGTGAATATTTTCTCTTTGTAGTGTGAAACCCCCATTTGGAGCTTCAGGTTACAATTTAGAAACAAAACCACCATCATCAATGAACAATGAGGTTGTAGCACCAGCATGGCAGGGAAGATCAATAGCAGGGCCAAAAGTTAGACTTGTGGAGTTCTCAGCTTTCCTGGAGCAAACAAGAGACCCAGAATCTGTTGGTGTAAGTTAGAAAGATCCAATAATGTTTTGTTATCAGAGTGATGATTAAGGTCACCTTTATGGAAAAAATGTAGAATTGCCTCCATTCTCTGTAAAGGTTTTCTTCAAGTAAATACAATGAACTTTTCACCTGTATATTTACAAAATTGAATTTCCCTTTTACATGGTGTAAAATATAAGTTATTGCCATAGAATAGTCATTTCAAAGTCACATGAAATTACTTGTTTATATGGAACATATCCCATCATGCTGCTGCTGAGCCTGTCTTCATAAATCATAGCTATGTAAGAACACCTGTCTTGAGAGACGACTATTTAGAGGGACAAAGTATTACAGAATCCTAAATGAAACTTGATTTGGAGATCATCTCAGACCAAAGTTAATTTGCTGTAGGGATAGTCCTTTCAGATAGGCTCCATATCCCAGTTTTGATATTTGTCTTATCTGAATGGTTTTCTTTTTGTTTGCAGTATCATAAACATTTGTTTGTTCATATTGGTTCAACTGCCAGCTATACAGATCCTTTGTTAGAGGTAAGAAAACTATAGACAATCAAGTGAGTGTTATCAGTGTTATACTTGGCTCATAAATGTATGCTGATTTTTGATTCTAGTGACTGTA
Organism: Pinna nobilis; assembly: GCA_016161895.1. NCBI lineage: Eukaryota > Metazoa > Mollusca > Bivalvia > Pterioida > Pinnidae > Pinna > Pinna nobilis. Next base: position 5,485 of record JACSZP010037345.1, on the reverse strand, counting down.
CTTGCATATACATGCATTTCATGTGCAAAGAATCTTGGTACATTTAGAAAAAATGAATGCCTCTCGTAGAACTTGTGTACTTTTTCTCCCCATAAATTTATCTGTATGCAATATAAGTTTCCTGGGAAATTTATGAGAATCATTCATCCTTTATTGTTCAAATGAACACCTAAGAACTGGCCGAATTAAATGTATTCACATGTCAAAGGAACAGTAAATGTCACTATCAAATATTTTAGTTGTATCTCTTTTTCTCTCTCTGTAAAAGAAAAGTTGCTGTTACTATCAAATATTTTAGTTGTATCTCTTTCTCTCTCTGTAAAAGAAAAGTTGCTGTTACTATCAAATATTTTGGTTGTATCTCTTTCTCTCTCTGTAAAAGAAAAGTTGCTGTTACTATCAAATATTTTAGTTGTATCTCTTTCTCTCTCTGTAAAAGAAAAGTTGCTAGCAATTAATCAGCTGGTAAAACTGAACATTTCATTGTGACAAAGAATAGACAAAAGTGACTTAGAAATTATCCAGGGAATTTGTCCCACTTACAAATTTATCACTTAAATGGAGATGTCACCATATGTCCGTGATGGGCAACAAATTTTGCCTCTGCTTGGCACATATGGCCATAGATTAGGGAGGATTCTTACACCTACTATGACAAGGGACTTTTCAGTTTTTACTGTTTCATCTGAAAGGCAGGGACAGCCAACTGCAGCGTGGCTCGATTCGAACCAATGAAGATTAACCACCAGGTCACAGCAGCCCAATCTCCTAAATAACTTACCCGACTTTAGAGACTAGTTGTCATATATTTCTCATCAAAGTTTTATTGGAATCAAGAAGTTCTTACATTTACGGTTTTAGATGTACAATGGACTAGGTAGATATGAGTACATATTTGCATTTTGTTTAATTTCAGGCTGTTGATATACGACAGATTTCTGACAAATTTCCAGAAAAGAAAGGAGGATTAAAAGAACTTTATGACAAAGGTCCACAGTCAGCGTTTTTTCTTGTTAAGTTTTGGGTAAGAAGTTATATAATAATGAATTTTATATAGCTACATTAACAATTTCGAAGCTATTTCAAAATAAAAACTGCCTTGGAATGATGACAAGGGTAAGTGGATAGGTGAGGGTATACCATCCTCTACCCAAGCATAATGGCAGCAATTTTTGGATGTAGGAGCAAAGCTTGTTTGGTACTGGGATAGCAAAAGATAATTTGCCATCTCTTACAGAGATTCTAAAGATATTGTGCAATCTCAAAGTTATTTCCTTGTATGTTTTGCATCAAATATTTACTGCTCTATTTCTTTGGTATAATCAATTTCAAATTGACAGTATTAAAGCATAATAGCATAAACAGTTGTAGGTGAGTTTGGTGCATCTTATGACCTTCCTTCTTATCTTATTGAAAAGTAAAAACATAATTGCCGAGAAATCTGTATCATGTTTGCCTTCAGATCAGAAGTTTGCATGTTTTAGTCACTTGGCTGAGGCAGCTGGCTTTTCCCATTGTTTGGATGACAGAGTAAAAACCGAGGCTCTGTGTCCCAGTGGTTGACATGTCAAAGATTCTTCAGTGGTCATTGTTTAATAAGTACAGATCATAGGCCAGATTTATTGCCCTTCACCTGCTTTCGATGGCCTCTCAATATAAGTAAAAGATTTTTGATTGGAACCTTAAACAATGATAAAACAACAACAATCTTCATGATATTTGAAATCAATTAATGTACTTTTATTTTACACAAAAAAAACTTAATGATAACAAATGATAGTAACTTGGTGAATTGTTATATTTAGTATAGCCACCAAAGTGCCTAAGGTAGGCACATATTTGGAGCTTGTCACTGGCATTTGTGGGATTTTCTCATAAATGAAAATTTCACTATTGGGACATTGAACAATAACAACAACCAATGTTTGTTGTTGTGTAAGTAGATCTGTCATGCAAAAAACTTTTCCTATGATACAAATTTTCAAAACTATTTCTCTCCTTCTTTGAAGGGAGATTTTTTTTTTGTACAACTTTCTGTTTGACTTTGCTGTCAATCACAATGCTATCAACCAATTGAATTCTGAGGATGTATTATGTCATTCAATAAGAAAAAAAAGTTCTACTTTTTCATTCATAACAAGATTGTTTTGTTGGGGAATTTTTGACTAAGGTTTTATGCATGTCAAGATTGTTATTGTGTATTTCCAGGCAGACATTAATACAAACGTGCAGGATGAAACGGGGGCATTTTATGGTGTCACAAGCCAGTGAGTATGGCGTATATTTTACTCTGCGATGTTTCACTTGTTTACCAGCCAATCAGTAGTATTCTAGTGTTGGCTTACTTATAAAGCATACGTGATCATGTCATGCTTCTGCAACTGCCTTTGTTCATAACTGTCACTTTTTATAACAGCATAAATGGAGTTCCATTGTTGTGCACTTATTACGATTTATTTCATTTTTTATGACATAATTAATTTGACATCTTAGTTTGTTTTATATCTTTTTGATTTTGTACTTGATCTAGGTTTTACAAAAAATTATGTTGTATGATAAAATTGCTATGTCATAATACATAGGGAAGGGGTTTGGATCTTTCATGGCGTATTGCACAGTTCCTGGCATATGTAAAAATGTTTGAAAACACAAAATATTACAATGGACCATTTGCGTCTGAAATGAATAAATTTTAAAAGTTCTGTCCAATGCAATGGCTACTTGGAGAAACTAGAACCTGTGTAAGTTGATTCACTAACAAGCATTGGTCTCTATATTGATGCATTTGCAGACATGGGTTTTCCACAGCTAATAACACTCACACATCAGTATGACTGAAAGATCGTCAGAAAAGAAGAAACAATATAAAAAAACCAATGGACAATCTTACAGTATATTTGTTATGGAACATATCAACTTTTACCCAGTTGATGCTTAATAAAAGCTTTGTATTCAGTCTAACCGGCCTTAGTGATCCACTGGATTTAACCCTTTCAACACCTTAGACTGAAATAGACTGGTCTAAGACAGTAAGAACAAACCATTCTGATACTTGGGGTTTGAAAGGGTTGAGGACTACCTGTCCTATTCGACATAAATGGTTTGGTTTTTTTTTTCTATACAAATCACCTGAATTAAGAGACTACCTGCCATATGTGACCCTTTATGCTCTCACCTAGGATGGTTTCTTAAAACAGACCAGACATTACATTAGTAGCAACTTCACTTAGCTAAGATTTCTATCTTAAGCATATGCAGAGCTACTTTATATCTGTAGACTTTATAATGTATATGTATGGCTAAACATCAGTTGCAGGTATAGTGGTTTTTGTTGCTAACGTATACTAATTCTTTTATTGTTTTCTCTCTATAGATATGAAAGTAGTGAAAATATGACTATTACATCTTCTACCAAAGTGTGTTCATTTGGAAAACAAGTTGTGGAAAAAGTTGAGGTGAGTCATTAAAGTGCCTTATACTAAGTGCTGAGTTTGATAATTATATAAATAGTTAAGGAAGAAAAGCAACAAATAGTTCAGTCATTGTTGGAATCTCTTGAGCCAGATTTAATTACAGAAATTTCCTTCCATTTCTGTTCTTTCCCTCTACATTTACTTTGATATAAACTTGATCTCTTAAAATTGGGGTGAGACTGTTGATATATTTCTAATTAAACTGAAGTCAAATGCATGATCACTTCATCATGACCATGAAACTTTCTATTCTTTTGAACTCCACGCCTCTGTCTTGTAAAGTTTTAATAATTACACAAATATCAATTTGAATGATAGCCAAACTTTTGCACTTTGAAAAATCATGATTTAATAACTTTCAGAAATTGTATTTTACATTTTTTTTTTCAGACGGAATATCCCAGATTTGAAAATGGCAGACATGTGTACAGAATACACAGATCTCCAATGTGTGAATACATGATCAATTTTATACATAAACTTAAACATTTACCAGAAAAATACATGATGAACAGTGTTCTAGAAAATTTCACCATTTTACAGGTAAGATGAAATTCTTAACAGAAGAAAATGAATGTTGTAGTTTTCATAAATTTTGATAAACTTGTATATCAGTTTAGTGGGACATTTCCTAAACACCATTTTCCATTCTAGATCACTATTCAATATATTTGTCCTTTTTTATCAGAGTAATATAATTTTATTCAAGAGACCATCCCATGAATGAGACTGTTATGCTAATAAGTAGTCATGTCAGTAAAGCTATGAATATCAGAAGCTTTCATCATTTTATGAACATTGTTTTCCATGTTTTTTTTAACAAACAGAATCTTCTGAATTTTGTTCTGTCTTTCTATAACTTATCCATATAGATTTTGAAAAACAAAGTATTTGTGGAAATGATCTTTTGTATCTGAAACTTTGGCACATTGTTTACCCACCATTACAGCTCTTTACATTAATATGTTCTTTTTTTTTCAGGTTGTAAGTAACAGAGAAACACAGGAGACTTTGTTGTGTATTGCTTACGTATTTGAAGTGTCCACTAGTGAACATGGTGCACAACACCACATTTATCGTCTTGTGAAGGACTAGGTTGTGACCATGTCAGTATTCTACTACAGCATTTTAGTGCCACAGACTCAAGCATTCAAAATTCAGTGCAAATTCCGGAAGAAAACAGCATTTGTTTCACAGCAGAACTGAAAACAAAAAGATGTAAAACTGGATGTGAAAGAGATCCAAACAGATATCTGGATGTCACTTTGATATATATCTGAATGCCCATTGGTCATGTAAAATCTAGATGAAAATTCATTGCATATCGGGATGAAAATTCAATGCATATCTGGATATCATATTCAATATGTATCTGGATGTTCATCCATTTTATATCTGGATGTAAATCCTATATAGATGTGTACAGTGTTTATCTGGATGTGTTAAGTGAATATCTGGATTATCATTGAATTGTATATCTGGATGTAAATACCATACATTTATATTTTGATATAATTGGAAGTAGGATGTTACACCATTTCTTTTACATTACAACATTAAATTTCATCTAGGTTTGTAAACCTGAGGAATTTCTCAGCTAACTTACATAAATTTAGTAAATTTGAATCTTGTTTTTAAAATGTAAGCTAGAAATCCTTGTCTGTAGTTTGCTATCCTATGAATTCATTGAAGAGGGTATAGAATCAGCAAAATTAAGGCAATATGAGCTGTTGGCAGAACAAAAGCTTCCATGCTGATTTCATGCAATATTTTTTTCCATCTTTATTTTGAAGAAATGATGGACCGCCATGACCTAACGGTTCATGTGTTTGACTTCCGATCGTGAAGTCCGTTTTAACCCAAAACATAGTCTTTCAGATTAGAAAGTATGAACCGAGGTCCTGTGTCAGGCTAGGTGTCCACTTATTAAAGAACGCTCCCTGCTCTACGGCCGTAAATGCCAAGCATAGTCAAAATTTGTCCCCCTTCACCAGCACATGATGACGTGTCCA
>JACSZP010037336.1:200-13065 GCA_016161895.1 Pinna nobilis | reverse complement strand
CATTACGTATGCAGATAACGCGTACGTTTACGTTTGCGGGACTGTATTTCTTTAATGGAAAAACATCAATTTTCAGAGGTCTTTGTATTTAAAAAAAAAAAAACTGTTTTGTTTTAGTTTACTCTCATATTTCATGAAAAACAACTTGTTATCAGAGGTCTTTCATGAAAGCGCACCTATTTCAGTGGTCACTTTCATGAAAGATCACCTATCTAGGGTAAATATTGTTTGAAATTTATTTTGTTGAATAGTCCTTTTGATAAAACCCTTCTAAAAACCCACTTATTCTTGAAGTGCACATATCTATGTAACTTGAGATGGTCTGTTGAGACAGGTTCCTCTGTAGTCTGTGTAGGTTTAAGGAGTGTTACTGAGTGTGAATATATACAGGGAATTATATATCAAGAGGTAGGTGGTATGGTTATAAATAAAGTGGTAGGTGCTTCATTAGGAGAACTCCTACATACTTTCTAATGTCAAGAAGTGATTTTTTTTTCAGGTGATTTATAAAACAACCAGTGCCCTAATTTTGTATCTTATTTTACACATTTGATGTTATTTTTTAGTAATTGATATAAAATAACTGTTATGTTTTATGTCAAGGTGTTGTCACTAATTCAGTAATATGATGATGCTTACTGTAACATGTTTGTTTGATTTAATATTTTATCAATTAAGGCAATATAGAGATACATTTGTGTGTGGAACATAAAAACATGTATTGTGTTTCTTGATATCATTTTCTGGTGTTGTGTGAAACAGTTTCAGTCATAAGTGATAATGTCAAGCTTACAAATTATGCCTTATGATCTCACTTGATGATGGCAATACAATGAAGACTTGATTTAGGGGGAGGGTCGTCATAGTTCTGCATGTGGTTAGTGTATGCCTTCTGAGTGTGAGGTTATTGGTTTGAATCTGCACAGCAAACTCGGCAGGCATTTCCAATCCTTTGGAAGAGATCATCAAACTTGAGGTAACAAGTTCGGAGCATTGGCCAAATTCATTATCCCTCACAGGCATACAGTGACGTCTCTGTGTAACTGGAAGATTTTTAGTGGGGTGTAAAAAAAAAACAATACAACCAACCAATTATGGACTTAGTCATCATTGCTGATAGCAGAATTGCTACTTATAGCAGTATGATTGCAATTATTGAGCTAAATCCTCTGTGACTTCTTAAAACTGATTTAAAAAGTTTTACTTTTGATTATTTTCACCCCTTCATGACAGAAAACGAATTTGCCATAAAATCAATGAAGTCTCATAGATAGCATGGATGTATGAATACTTACTTAGCTCTCATCTTTAAAAATACTAAAAGTTAAATAGTAGCAAAAGTTTATTGATATGCAGTATTTATCAACTTACTTATTTAATGCTGCACTTGCATATCTTTCACTTATATGGACAATTATTTTCACTATATTTGGTTTAATGGCTACAGATTTGGCTTATGTTTGGCACTTACTGCCATTGGGTTGTGATATTTCTTAATGTGTTGTCACTGCAGGCTGTTCGGTTTCTTGTCTCATCTAAAGAACAGGAATAGCCAGCCACTCAGATAACCTGGGATTCAGACCCATGACATAGATATTTGAAGGAGAGCATGCTAATCACAGAACCACGATGGCTCCCTCTATAGTGTAAGATAAATAGTGTATGATAATATAATGATAACAACAATAGGGATTGATTTTCCCTGTTGAAACATGAGCATGTTAATAGTTTTCTAAACCTGTCATTTATAATGTACTTTTATTTGTAACAAAATGATGCAGATCAATTTAGCAAACATAAAAGTTTAAACACAATATTCATGTTTTGTAATTTGTGCAGCAATACAAATCTTTGTTTATTAACAGGTGTGAATGCCCTGTATATGAAAACTGCATTAAAAATGGATTTTAAGACTTTGTGTGTTTGAATACAATTGGAGTCAAATTTGTGGTTCTATAGCAAACATGCAACTTTATATGCTTTATATAAAGCTGTGCATTTGTATCAGTCATAGAAACGGTATTGTTAGTAAATTTTATCGTGGAAATGTGTGATATAATAATTATAATTGGAGATGTGCGATTTACTGTAATCAGAAGAAGTATGGGGTATTATAGTTATCAACAGAGGGATGTGGATTTATGCTTACCAGTGGAGGCATGGGGTTTTATAGTTATCAATGGAAGTATTGGTTTTTTTAGTTCTACTGGTCATAGACCAGCAGAGCTTATGCGATACCCGTTGTCTGGCGTCCGTCCGTTAACAATTTCTTGTTATCGCTACTCCTCCTAGACCATACCAAATATTCACTTTTAGAACTCATATATGTTTTCAGCATAGCATACAGTTAGTCTTAAAATGAAATTCAGCCTTTTCCTATCTAAAGGGGCCAGTTAAGGAGCCAAAACAGTAAAATCTTGTTATCGCAACTCCTTCACCACCACCATTAAAGTATTCAGTATAATGTCTAGTTTGTCTGAAATGAAATCAGCCTGGTTCGACCAACAGGGGCCATTTTTAGAGACTTTGTCAAATTTCCCTATTTAGCACTATGTAAATCTTGTTATTACTACTCCTACAACCATACTACATATTCACTTTTAGATTTCATATATGTTTTCAGCATAACATTTAATTGGTCTAAAATGAAATTCGGCCTTGTCCAATCTAAAGGGGCCATTTTAGGGGCCAAAACAGTCAAATCTTGTTATCGCTATTCCTCCAGCCACTAATGTGTTTATTTTAAAGTCTAGTTGGTCTGAAATAAAGTTTAACCTGATTGGACCTCTTAGGGTCATTTTAAGGACTATAATATTAAAGTCATAATTTATATAATAAACAATATAACATGTATCCCTATGTACCAGTAGAGCTGCAAGATCCGTGGATCTCTGGTTAGTTATCAAAAGAGGTAAATGCGTTTACAGTTATAAATGAATGTATGCAGTTTTGTCTATAAAACTGTATATATAAAGTTTTTAGTTCACCTGAACCAAAGGTTCAAGTGAGCTTTTATGATCACATTTTGCCCGTCATCAGTCCGTCCCTCCATCCGTCTGTCCATCTGTCCGTCTGTCCATCCGTCTGTCTGTCTGTAAACTTTGAACATTTTCGACTTCTTCTTAAGAACCACTGGGCCAATTTCACCCCCTGGTGAAGGAGATTCAAGTTTGTTCAAATGAAGGGTCAGGCCCTTATCAAAGGGGAGATAATTGAGAAACATAAAAAATTGGGTGGGTGTCTTAAAAAATCTTCTCCTCCAAAACCACCAGTCCAAAAATCAAGAAACTTATGTGGAAGCATCCTGATAGCATGTAGATTCAATTTTGTTCAAATGGTGGCTGCCCGGGTCAGGATGGGGCCACAATACGGGCCCAAAGTTTAACATAGGTTTATATGGGAAAATATCTAAAAATCTTCTCAAGAACAGCAAGTGTAAAATTTATCAAATTAATATGGGAACATCCTGATAAAAGTGTAGATTCAAGTTTGTTCAAATGGTGGCTGTCAGGGTCAAGATGGGGCCACAAGAGGGGCCCAAATTTTAACATAGGTTTATACTGGAACATATCTTTAAAAATCGTCTTCTTAAAAACAGCAAGTGTAACATTTATCAAATTAATATGGGAACATCATTATATAGTGTAGATTCAAGTTTATTCAAATGGTGGCTATCGGGGTCAAGATGGGGCAACAATAGTGGCCCAAAGTTTAACATAGGTTTAAATAGGAAAATATCTTTCAAATTTTCATATCAAGAAATATTTGTATCATTATATAGTATAAATTCAAGTGTGTGCATATGGTAGCCGCCGGGGACACATTGTAAGTCCAAAATTTCTGCTTCTCTGTGAAATGTTCAGGTGAGCGATGTGGCCCAATGGGCCTATTGTTTCATTATCATTGGAGATATAGGGTTGATAGTTGTCAATGGAGACATGGGGTTCTATAGTTATCAGTGGAGGCATGGGGTTTATAGTTATTAGTAGAGGTATGGGGTTTGATAGTTATCATTAGAGGTACTGGGTTTTATAGTTATCAGTAGAGGTATTGGGTTTTATAGTTATCAGTAATGGTATGGGGTTTTACAGTTATCAGTGGAGGTATGGAGTTTTATAGTTATCAATAGAGACATGGCGGTTTATAGTTATCAGTGGAGGTATGGGGTTTTTTAGTTATCAGTAGAGGTATGGGGTTTTATAATTATCAGAGGAGGTATGGGGTTTTATAGTTATCAGTAGAGGTATGGGGTTTTATAATTATCAGTAGAGGTATGGGGTTTTATAGTTATCAGTAGAGGTATGGGGTTTTATAATTATCAGTGGAGATATGGAGGTTTATGGTTGCCCGTGGAGGTATGGGGTTTTATAGGTGCATGTATCACTAGAGACATAGGGTTTTATAGGTACATTGTATCAGTAGAGACATGGGGTTTTATAGGATACATGGAGTTTTATAGCTATAAAGTGGAGTAGTGGGGTTACATACAGAGATCAGAACCTAAGGCCCTTCACCAGCATTAAGTGATGTCTCCAGATGAGTGAATGTTTTTCAAGTAAGAAGTTAACCCTTACAACTCCAAGTATCAGAATAGTATGCTCTTTTCTATTCTCTGGATGAGACTATTTCGGTCTGTTATGTTGAAAGGGTTAAACAAAAAATAATGGGAGTCATTGTGTGAGTATGGCCATGTGAGGATATCTAGAGTATGTGTTTAGAAAGATCAGATAAAAATGATATGATGACCTATGGTCAGTCGTATCATTGTCTAGCCATCTGTTATTAGAAGTATGGACAAATAAGAAATGTTAACTGTTTTGTATGTCAGTGAACAGGCTTAAATATCATTGTATATGAGCAGCCTAGTGTAAAATGATTTGGAAAGCTGATAAAGCCCTGAGGTCATACTATAAGGCTTTGGTCAACTGTTCAAGTGTAGATAATATTATGTGTATTTTTTGTGGGTTGTGGGTTTAAGGATATCTTGAGGTCTTATCAGTATACCAGAATGCTGGAGGGTCTTAAGATTTACATGTAAAACCCAAAACCTGATGAAATGAGCCAAGCATATAGCTACATTTAGATCATCTTCTATGGATTGACAAATTTAATGCATCCTAAATTACCATAAATATATGCAATTAGAAAAGTAAAAAGATGAAAGTTTTTAAAAAAAAACTTCATATGATTTACATTTATCCTTCAGTTGTATAACTATAATACTATTCTAGATATTTATTTTACTCTAGATATAGTAAGGTTTTTTTTTTCCGTTCATCTTTGTAATAGCTTAACATTTGATATTTCCTACCCAGCAAGTACACAATACACTAGTAGTGTGTATATATATACATGTACTTGATGAATTATGTCAGCATTGTTATGACATGCTTGTGATCACACGCAATGCTCAGATGGATTTATCCCAGCAAAAGACTGCTCGTAAGCGTCAGCGTTATCCTTTTTATTTTTTTTATTAAAATCCTTGGTGTATTTTTATCCTGCATACCGAGCTCTATTCACCCTCACATCTCTTTTACATTCACTTTATGCTTGACTAAGCCAGCGTGACCACAAACAAGATCATATTGTCCTTCAGATAATATCTTGCATACCTGTAACCAATTAAATCACTCAGTACAACTTGTGTGCCAAATTTAAACTGTTATAAAGCGTATACTGTGTTATAGTGTACTTAGTGCTATAGCAATTGTCAAATTTTCCCATACATTTACAAATTATGAACGTGCAGCAAAAAAATTCATCAGCACATTTTGACCTTGAGTTTTGTTACTAATGTTTGTTCATTATATCAATTTTATTGATGTGTGATATTTGATAACAGGACAAAAGTACAAAATTTCCTGATGGAAAAAAATATGTGTCTAAGCTATACTGACCTGGATATACATTTTATACAGCTGACTGCAGGAGTATTTGGTCTTCACATTTGGGAAGGTGTCTGTACTAACTCCTGATGTTCTATGTTCCCCAGGAGCTTATTGTGACTTGATATTATTTATTTACAACTGGACAGATTTAATTAGCACTCTCAAAGTGGCACTGTGGACTTATCTTCATTTTAAAATCATCAAAACTGCACAGATTGCCTAACAGAAGTAGTTTTATTGCTGCGTTACTGGAATTGTAGCTGGGAATCTCCTTCAATGTAACACTACAGAATTCTGTAACGGAATGTAATTTACCGGAGAAGTGTTAATTTGCTGGAGATATTGATCAATGTACATTTAGACCTGGTGATTTACAAAACATAAATGTTATCCTTTTTTGAAGTGATACGGCTATATAAAGACACGTTGGACCTGATCGGTTTTGTGTGTTATAGGGTCACATGGGATTAGAGTCTCGCTTCTCTTTTTGTTCTCATTTCTTTTAATCTGATGATAAGCCAATATTGGGCTTTGATTACTGCAGAGACAGAAACATGAAGACAATAGGAAAACGATCGTAAATCACTCGACACAACACTTGATGCACAGTTCATCCACTACAAATTTAATTACATGGCGGTGATCATGTTCTAGAAAAGAGTTTCATATTTAAAGTAATGTTGACTTTTTTGTCTTGATTGGAACTGATATTTAATTTATCTTTATCGCAATACGACTCGGAAGGTGTTTCATTATTTCAATTCATTGCTGCGAAAGTGCTCCAAAAATCAGTCGTAGTTTGTATAACAGAATTTGATTGAGTTATTCATCTCGAATATTTTATACATTTTACCGGGTATTTGTACTAATGATTTAACAGATACAAACTGAATTCTTATACACTATTTCATGAAATTGATGGAGGCATCCTTATTTGTTGAAAATACGGTAACAGCTTGTTTAAACTGTAAAGAAGTGTTTTTCAAAGAGCATCATTATTAAATACAGTACATAATTGACTAGCAGCAGGTTGCACTGTCTTATAAAATGTTATCTATATATAGTACAGTTTGGTGAATTAACACTGTGACTTAACTGTGATATGTTTAAAGAGGACAATTAATTTTGTATTACGTGGTTGACAAAATTCTGTTTTGTATATTGGATAAAAGTATTCTTTTTTCTGTTGCCAGTAATTTTTCTGACACAATTGACTATATATTTGTTTTTGTTTTTTCTATCGCCATTAACTATTCTGATACATTTGTTTATTTCATTAGTTATTGCATTATTTTCTGACACAGGTGATTATTTTGCATGTGGTAGTTCAGTCACAAGTAATTTTTATGGTATAGGTGATTGCATTATGTTTTGGCTGTTATATCGCCAGTAATTTTTCTGACACTGGTAATTAATTTGTGCTTGATAGCTCAATCACACATGACTTGTTCTGACATACAAGATTAGATTTTCTGTAATCATTCAATCACTAGTCATTTTTGTGGCACAAGTGATTTTACTGCTTGGTAGTTCTAAGAAACACTTTTTTTTTCTTATAGATTCAAATCTGGTAGCTTGATTGTGAGTCACAGACATTTTCCCCCAACAAAGCTGATCATTTTTATGCTTCATATTTTTATCAATGTTAGGTTTTTTTTCACAAAAGTGATTATTATTTTGTATGGTAGTTAAGCCTTAAGTTACTTTTCAACTCTGTAATTTCATAGAGTTCGGTTTTTATATCATTTCATAGAGTTTGGTTTTTATATCATAATTAGTTATCAGGTCCATTTTAGTTGTTTTTAGAGAGTTCTGCAATTTTATCAGAGGTTCATTCCTATGACACATGCTTATGTGTGGTAGCTCAATCATTAGTAATATCTGTGACACAGTGATCTTATATGTGTGTGGTTCTGTCACAAGTAATTTTTGTCAGAATAATTAATTTTTTACTTAGCTCAGAGGTATATTTAAGAAAAATAAAATCTTCTTTTACTGTTAATCAACACATATTACTTTGTGAACAAAAGCTCCATAGGAACAGTCAAACAGCAATCCTGAACTTCACAAACTCCTCAATTTCATTGATTGCATGTCTTAAGTATTTTTCTAAAGTATAAGAATGAAAGTTTCAAAGAAGAAGGGTGATTCAACATTGTCTAGAAAATCGTCATCTTTGCCTAATTTGAGGCTGGGCAAAACATTAAAGCGGACTTTCAAGGCCACAAGGAAAGTGAAGTTACAGAAGAACCTAGCAAAGTCTACTACACACTTGACCACGGAGCAAGCACTCTGCTCTGATTACTTTGAGATCTGCCTGGGTTATCCTGTTTATCAACTAGACATGAAGCACAATGATAGTTCTGTGTGTATTTATTCTTTACAGAGGAACAGGCGACTTCTGGAGGCAGTCATCACCCCACTAGAGTCTCTTACAAGCACAGGTCAGTATATATGTTTATATGTATAAGAAAAGCTCCAAATGCATATAAGGGGGGAAAGATAAAATAAACAACAAACCAACACCAGAACCCCAAAAGTCTGATTTAATGTTAATGATAAATTACTGGCATAAATTAAATATTTCATATGTTTTTTTCAGCATATGTCATAAGATTTGTGTGATAAATATAGTTTTGATTCTGTAAAGATTTAATAGAATGTTGGGATGTTGGCAGACAAATTTATGTCTTTTCTACATTTTTCATTGATAATAACAAATTTGCCTCTGCCATGAGACATTAGTAAGTTTACATGTATACTATGCGATAAGTACATGAATGAAATGTATTATTCTGTTCAAGGAGTCTAATTCTAAAAAAAACTGCCTCAAGGGGCATAACTCTAGAATGTAAACTGCCTTAAGATTCAGTTTTGTTCTAAGTGAACATGGTCTGATTAACAATATTATTAAGATACATGAACATACATTTTATTGTGAAACCCAGACATTTAAGTAGTCAGTCTAATGGCTTCTTATTGTGAAAATTCTGGATAACATTAGTGCAAATTACTTGTTTAAAATGATAGGAATTTTAAATGATCCATATTTGCATCACAGTGTATGTATTGTTAATGAGGATTACTCTCATACCTAATTAGTGGCAGCATTTTATGTGTTACATTTTTGTTTTCCTTTTTACCATAACTGACCTTTTTCTGTCAATTATTGGAAAATGCCATTGGCAACACAATTGGGAATTTTGACACAAATTGATGTTAAATAAAATAGGAAAAATATTTTAGATGTCATATCATGTACTTCCTACATACATATAAATGCTATATTGAAGCTTGATCTTTTTAAATGCATTTACGTTCTGTATCACTATGAAAGGCTTTATAAAGATGTCAGTTCAATTATTAGGAATGTTTTCATTCAAATAGCGGAAAGCATGTATTTAGCATTGGGAATGGAGTTGAATGTCGGCCCCATGCGAACTAACTAAAAAGGCCTGCATACTTTTCAGCCTTTTTTCTTTGAAAATATTTTTGAAATATGGGTCCTGTTTTAAGTCATAAGAGTAAAACACTTTTGCCAAGTTTGCTAAAATGATTCAATTAAGGATTCAGATATCTTATAAAATTGGAAGACATACTTTGGCAATTTCAGTTTTGTTCTGTATATGACACAGTTGAAATCATAGCTTCATTTTTGTGAAATTAACAACTAGTTTTCAAAAAATCTGTAAAAGGCTAATATCACTTCAAGTCATTTGGCTTACAGGCACTTTTATTTGCATTTTAAGTTTCTGTGGCCATGACATCATATGCTTGTATTACTCTTTCATCTGCAATTTGATTTGTTTATTGAAATAGGTTAGTGTCAACAAAACTATGTAGTTACAATTATCTTAGTTTTGATATTTATATTACAGTGTCACAGCCACATTTTAGTCCATCTCCATCACAGCACAGAAGAAATACTCAAATTGGGAACTCCAGTTATCAGAGTGATGAAAAGCCAAACCTTGCAGCTCCAATCACCTCTGTGAGTATTTCATGAGATGGAGAATAAATTAAGGATTTATACAAAAATTAATAAGCTCCCTCCCCCTCCCCCTCCCCCATTTGACTACCATAGATCTGTCTTGAGAGACCATCCTTACACATGGACTTTCAAGACAGGTGGTATCTTTTGACAGTCCTTAATTTAAAGATTGCTTATAGATTATTTTCCATAAGAGGTCTATCAGCACAGCTTCCACTCTTTATACCCCCTGCCAACAAAGTTGTAGAGGGTTTACTGGATTCAGCCATGACTCAAGGAGGATCCCTATTGATTTTGGGGTCAGAAGGTCAAAGGTCAAGGTCACAAGACTCTGTTCCTTGAAAATGGTTTCCGCACCATAACTCAAGTACCCATGGGTCTACAAAGTTGATACTTCACACATGGGTTGCCCATAACTCAAGGAGGATCCCTATTGATTTTGGGGTCGGAAGGTCAAAGGTCAAGGTCACAAGACTATTTTCCTTGAAAATGGTTTCCGCACAATAACTCAAGTACCTGTGGGTCTACAATTTTGGTACTTCACACATGGGTTACCTATGACTCAAGGAGGATCCCTATTGATTTTGGGGTTCAAAGGTCAAGGTCACACACATTACTCCCGTTCCTCGAAAATGCTGCCACGGGGGGTATAAGTCTCATTAGGACAATTCTAGTTTCATCTTCAAGGCCTATGATAGAATTTTTTGAGTCAATCTTAGTGTAAAAGCAAACACATTAAGGACTTGACTTCATCATCGTACTTTACAATAGAATAAGTTGGATATCTATATCATTTGTAAAGTAAAGTAGAGTTTGTCTGTAATGAAATCGGCTTAAAACAAATTTAGTGCTATAGAAAGAGGAACAAAATTCCTGAAGATGAGTACTATTTATTTATATATGTAGTCTTTTCTAATGATTAAAACAAAGGATGCCTATAACAAATTCAAAACTCAATCCCCTTTGACTTTATAGAACAACTCCAATGTATTAGATTTTCCAGATTTATGTAAGAAGTGTTGACTGTAACAATGTTCAATATAGAATGTGGATTTGACTATGACAAATTTCACAATTCGTGTCAAGGTTTGATGCCCGTGCAATTGAAGGAAAGTGCTGAGTAGTTTCAAGATGGTAATGTTGAATAATAATTGATGAAAAATACATGAGTGGCTGCCGTGGCTCAGTATTTGCCTTCTGATTGTGAGGTCATGGGTTCAAATCTGCATTGTGCCTTGGTTGGCTTTCCCTGAACTTCAGATCAGAGAGTAAAAACCGAGGTCCCATATCACTGTAGGTGTTAAAGATTAACCCTCACTTCTCAATAGCCATAGCATATGCCAAACAATTCACCAGAATCGGTGATGTCTACTTATTAATGAAAAATTCTTAAGTGGGACATTAAACAGCAATACAACCAAGCACCTTGGTTAACAAATTATATGAATTCAGGTCTTACATTGTAGAGAGGGGACCCAGAGGAAGTGTATGGTATAGAAACAGCCATTTGTGCAACACGGACAAAACCACTTCTGATTGGATCCGTCAAGGCTAGTATGGGTCACAGTGAGGCCACATCAGGTAGGAGAAAATGATTGTGTATGTCTCTCTTTAAAGAGCAATCCTCATTAGTTCACCTCGACAAAGGAGAGTTTGCGCCTGGTTAAGAAGTTTGGAAAAGATCAGTTTCTCACAAAGTATAAATGCCACATGGATGTAAGTTGGTACATAGGCGCGTCTGGAGATGAGGACTTGCATCCATGTTATGGATACTGGCTGTGACACATATTTTATGCATGAATGATTAGGTTTAAAGAAGGTGTGGTCAGTATCTGGCAAGTTGTATGTGCCACTTGGATGAAAGTTAGTGCATAGGTGCATCTGTGGAATGAGGAGTTACATCCATGCATGAATGACCAGTTAAGAAGTCTGGTAAATTATAAGTGCACCATGGATGAAAGTTGGTGCATAGGTGCATCTTTGGGATGAGGAGTTTCTTCCTTTTTTACGGATGCTGGCTTTGACCTATATTCAACGAATGAATAATCAAACCTCTCTGTCGAGGTGATCTTTCTAATCATAGGTTACTCTGGTTTTTTTTCTAAGAACTGAAAAGAGAACGTTTAATTCAATCAATGTGGAGACATTGCAGGTATCATTTATTCTTTTTTCACAAAGTTAGATACAATTTCAAGTTGCAGTGACCTTGACCTTTGACATGATGACCTTGAAACTTTCCACAGTGGTAGAATTCCTGTAGTTATGAGATGCTTTTATGTAGTTCTTGGTTTTTTTTTCAGGTTTGGCCAGTCTAGTAAAATGTCTGTTGATTGCCAGACACAGAACTATCCCTCCTCAGCTGAACTACATGACTCCAAATCCAAACATTCAGGCTGTAGCAACTGGGAAGGTCATTGTGGTCACAAAACCAACCACACTGGATGGTAATTAGATATCTTAATTATGAGTGATGAATTATTCTGAATATAAATCAGTCAACTTCTAAATCAGATAAACTACATTTTAGAAAATGAGGTTTCTGTAAAGGCATCATTTTTCTGTCTTTATGGTTCTTACTCTCTGGGAGGTAGATATTGTGATGTCATATAGAATTTTTTTTGTTTTGTTTTTGTTGCTCATATCTAAAAGATCATATTCCACTGAAGTGTCTGTGAGGCTTCAGGGTCAACTGCTTACCTACAGGTTGTTAGGTTACAGGCTGAAGCCAAGGTGGGGGAATTGTCTTTTCCTGTTATTTGGATGAAAGAGGAAAACCCCAGTCCCGTGTCAAGGTACATAACATCATATTCAAGAACCTCCACTGTTCTATGGCACCCCCAAGTATAGACCAACATTTAAAGTGTTTCACAAGCATTCAGCACTGTCTCCATATAAATGAAAGATTCTTGAGTAGGACATTTTAAAACAACAGTATAACCAACAACCATGTACCAGTGCATAGCTTTTCATTTGCTGATAGATA
>JACSZP010037318.1:18482-29758 GCA_016161895.1 Pinna nobilis | reverse complement strand
CAACCGCGGAGTGGCGCTGAGGGAATCGAACCCCGGACCCCTCGGCTCGTAGTCGAATACGCTAACCACTCGGCCACAGAGGCCCCTATGCTTGTTGTTGATTATGTTATAAATGTTCTTGTTGTATGTATATCCATGTTTTTTATTGTTTCTGATGTCATGGTTGTTTTTGTTTTCAATACAATTAGGTTTGTAGTGGTTAAGATCATAGTAGTTCTTGATAGTTTCAAGCATAACATTAAGTTGATTCGTTTCAGTTGAATATTGAAGAAATGAAATGAATAAATAAATACAGTCTAACCTGTTTTAAGACACCGTCCAAGATAGGGAGCAAGTAGAGTAACATATGACAGGTGGTCTCTTAATTCAAGTGATTTATATTGTAAAAGCTTTATTGTGGTCAGGAATTTAGGACACATAAGACAGGTAATCCTTTGATTCAATGGGTGACTTAGCCAGGTTAGACTGTATATACATGATATATTCACAAGGTTATGTTGCTTCGTTTATCTTTTACATGTTTGTTGGAAGTTGCAATCGTCAAACTATCTCTTGCTACAAACAGTCAAGCTTATACTCGAGTGAACTGTTTAAACATTCGGAATTGCATTAAACTAATGTACGTGATGTACCATATGTCCAAGTATGAAGTTCTGAAATGTGTCGGGGATGACAAATTTTCGCTGCACTTTAATTTCCGCCATATTGTCTCCTAAACGGAAACCTTACATTGATGCAAGGGTAGTATTCCCTAATCTATACTCTCAAATTAAAGCATCGCCATAAATGAAATTCATGAATTACTTTTAGTGAATAAGGGAGAATCGGAGAAAGGTTAAAGTTTTTATAACCTTTTCTAGGTACATTTGTATTTAATGTCTATATCATCCTCGTGTGTAGCTTTATCATTCCTTTAAACCCGGATTTGTCTTACTCTTAAAAAACAGCGATGTATTTACGGAAGTAAGTTTCTGAAAGTTAAACTGTTCCATTATACCATGTTCATTTATATTTACATCATAAAATAAATTACAATCCTACTATTTACGCACGGGCTTTAAACTGTTTTATTTACAGATTCCTTGGTTTGTACGTCATAAACATAAATTGTGGATATTTAGAGTATATTCTAAACATTTAAATATCACAATTTAAGATTTAATCTGAGATAGAGAAAAGTTTATTGTAATACTTAGAATGCTTTGCCTTTCACTGATTAGCCAAGCCCTTGACGAAATGAAAAAAAATCTTTCTCAATTCTGTTCTTCCAGAAGAGTGTGCGATTTCTAAGTTATCAGGTACATTTCTTTATTCCCTCTTAGAGATAATAGTGCGTACCTTTCTACGTAGGAATTGTATGACTATAAGGAGTGTTCCTTCTAAGATGGAGGAGGGGGGTCATGGGTTCCAGCATTGGCTGGACTGTTCTCTCCTTTCTGAAGGGTGCCGCGCGCGGAGCAGGAGTTGCTTACCCTTCCGGAGCACCTGAACTCATCCCCGTTTTAGTGGGGTTCGTGTTACTCTATGTTTGGCTTTGTACGTCTTGTTGTGTAGATTGCTGTTTTTGAGTTTGACTCTTTTTTGTTTTGGTCATATTATTTTCTGTTTTTTGAATTATGAATGCCCCCTTGGTAGGCCTTTCTTCAAATATCGTCTTTTTAATGTAAAAAATACCCATTACCGAAAAAGTATACATACAGGTAGATGTGTGTAGTTATATCGTGCGTATTTCTGATTTGTGCAGGTGTATATCTAACAGACATCAGAAGGTTATATTTAGTTAGAGATTTTATAATAATCACAGTATATTTCCTTACCGGCAAAGTTGCAGCGACAGGGGTCATGCTTGTCCAGGTAATGTTCTAAAGTGTCCCATCCTCCGCCGACTCTTATCATCACATGTTTACGTAATATCTGTAATAGTAATAATAATAATAATAATAATACTAATAATAATTATCATGATAATAATAATAATCATGATAATAATAATAATAATGATAATAATAATTATGATAATAATTATGATAATAATAATGAAAATAATAATAATAATAATAATAATAATAATCATAACAAATAAAAATAATAATAATGACAATGTAACAATAATAATAATAATAATGATGATGATAATGATGATGATGATGATGATGCATGGAACGACAATACCATGTTTATTACATATTCAAAACTGATCAAACGGAAAGGCGTACAAAAGAAGAAAATTCAACAAGAATGAAAACCATAAACTATGTAAGAAAGAACGCGACTCCCGAAAAAGAATTGAGAACAGGTGTATTGGAAGAGTTACGTCGGCATATAAATCTACTGATGCAGAGGCTTAGGATTAAAGTGTGGAGAGGGGCCCAAAGCAAATGTTTTGTGAAAATACATATACGTTTTACGATTTTTCATATGAATCTATTGATTTCAATTGTTTAGATTCTATAACTTCTATTTTTTTCATATATTTCTGTAGTTGTGTTTCTATTGTCCTTTTATACTAATTTTCAATTTCAAAGAAATTAAAAAATTGTAAAGGGCGCTATTATGAACATAGAGGCCTGTATCAATTCGAAATGTATGGAGGTGTTCTTCGCTGAACATCATCGTTAAAGAATACACATGTATATATAAATACAATTTGATTGAAATATATAAGATTTGGTTCAGACAATCAATTCCAGTATAGATATAAGGATTACATTTTTGGCATTTGTATCCAATCAACAGTGGACTTGACCCTGGTCAATATCTGATGTTTAAGAGCAATGTGTCATTCTTATCTAAGAAGTTAAATGAATACAAATTACTTTTCAACTCTAATCAGTCTCTTTAGAGACTCGACCACACGTTATCTGTTCCATGCGATTTTCGGTTAAGTGATCCAAACCGAGGCTCTAGAACAACAAGATGTGTTTGTGAAAGACGGCAGAAAAGTAATACAAGGTGCATGTAAATTATATATATACATGTACATGTATATAAATATCTATTCATTTTTTCTTTTACAGCGGCGTTGAAATCTCAGGAAAAACTAAACTTAAAGTACTAACAATTTTTTTGCGCCAATTGTCAAAGAATCCAAATGCTATCCGCCAGAAACTGGAGAAAACTTCCCATACAATTTCCGAATGCGAAAATCATGTGCGTAAACTTTAAGTAATCGAAGTACAACTGGACTTCTTTCATCAATCAATCAATTAACCAATTAATAAATTCTTACAGTTACGTTTTACACTTACCCTAACAAAGACCAACGTCTGTGAATCGCCGATTTTGTATTTTCCTTCGCCGACTTTGATGATTGGAAATTGAACAGGGCACGTGCATCGACCTGCCAGCCATTTTACCTGAAAAACAAAATCAGTGACGTCAGCAATTTATTTCGTATCAAATATTCATTAACCATGTGTTATGGAATTTGGAAAGGTGAAATTATATCGAAACGCACGAGAATTGCACGTGCTTTTCCACAAGCTACGGAATGCCCCAGACATGCGTATCGATTATATCGAATACCATGAATTCAGTATGAAATCGGTTTGTTTTTAAAACCCCAAATGCCGTTAATCAATGAATTGTCTTAAAACCCACTTTGGTAAAACAACAAACATTGAAATGGATTGCAATCAGATAGCGTGCAACCTGTCAGTTTCAAAAGTACCACAAAATCAATATTCATTACCGGACGCCGAACAATTTCTGGTATGCTACCTATGTATATTGATCAAAGTTTTCCTCGAACGTTTTCTTGCTGTGACAAATAAATACAATGAAATGCCGTTCTACAAAATAGTTTAGAACAATTTCATTCATATCAGAGATATCACATGATGACGCTAAAAGGCTTCTAAATTTTGGCCCACGTTTGACATGATGGGCCATTTCATAGTAGTGAGGGGCGACGCCTTCTGTGACAGCAGATCTCGGTTTCTTCCTACTGTTTTATCCGATTATTGGGGTCTTCGAAAGGGTTAGGGTCCAACCCTCTCTCCTGTTTCCCATGCATATAGCTAAAGGTCTTATTTCCAGGCTAAACATGGGGTTGGTTGAATTGTAAACATCAAAAAGTCATAATAAATATCATCTATAATGATAATTTTTATTACTTCAACGTCATGTCCAGTGATATGCCTACAGTCTCTCTTTGCAAAATGATTATATTTTTGTTCCTGAATCAGAGCGGGGCAACCCTTGTTGCCATCCGCCCTACCTCGTAATTGTTACCAAAATGTGACTCTGGTTTAACATTGCGGCTTAGATTTTAAGGAGCCATTTGCTTTTTAGACATCTTACGGCTGGATATTCATGTACATGTAATTATATTTTCTCGAATATGCAAAATTGAAAAAAAAATCGGCTTATAAAGTTTGTGTTCTTTTACACGTCAATCGACTTTCTTGGAGATAAACAAGACCGACCAGCCTGAGTCCGCCGTATTAATCGGTTTGCGTTCAACCATGCATGCAAATGCCATAGAAACTGCGGGCTGATGACACCAAATTTCTATTTGTAGCGTGGGTAGCGGTGCATTTGTACACGGAGAGATACCCCAGGTAACTAAACTTACAAATTTTCTCACATATCGACTAAGGTTACAGCATGCTAACAACTTCACTGACAAGAGATCACACGTATCTTTATTGTTGTACATGTGGAAATTCATTGCGAGTTACGTCCCTTTCGTCTTCTCGTGCGCAAAATGTAAATTTCCAGATACCAGTATTTTAAAACACGAGAGAGATAAATCTTTCTTTTTTTCTCCTAATAAATAGTGTAGTTAATAACTTTGAGCAAGTGATGAATGGCAGTCATAAATTATTCCAGTAAAATATAGTGATCTCCAGTGAGTCATTTGAATGTTTTATTCTAGATTTGATGAAAAAGCAGGTCATATATTAAAGTCTCTCTCTTTATTATTGGCTTGTCCCAATCGTTGTTTGATTTTTTTTACAGAATACATTCAATTAATTCCATTTCATGTTGGCCTTTGATTCTACAGGTTGGTAATACGCTAATCATGCGCGAATCTAGAGGGAGTTCGGAACACAACCCACCCCCCTGGAATTTGCAAACTATATACCAATATTGGTCAATTATGCTTAAATTCTCATTTTCACAGGGATAGGATTTTTACTTTGTACAATTTGGACCCCCCCCCTGGTAAATATCGACCCCCTGGAAAAAAATCCTGGATCCGCGCATGCTAATGATAGATTTATGAAAAGTTAATTAAATCACGTGATATAAAATCGTCAAAATGAAAGGACGAAAATGAAATTAAAAATTGAAAGCTTCTCTTTTGAATTATATATCTTGCAACGACTCACGATAACAAATCTGGGATATAATGTGCACGATATGACCGATTCCGGATCTTTAGCATTTTACCGATATCAATATGCATACACCTTATTAATGGTTTCCAATGAAATGAAGGATCTTAAACATGTAATGCCATACTTTGACACGATGATCCTGCTTAATTTCTACGACGAGCAGGTCGAGTTTACATGTAGGATCTAGCCAGATAACTTTCGTGATTTTCAAACTCCTACTAGGATACCGCCGAGAACAACCATTGTAAAGCATCCGCGGATCCAGGATTTTTTTCCAGGAGGGGTCGATGTTTTTCAGGGGAGTCCAACTTGTAAAAAGGACAAACTTGACCCTGTTTGAATAAGAATCTGCGCAAAATTGACCAACATTGGTATATACTTGGCAAATTCCGGGGGGGGGGTCGATTTTTGCGCATTCGCCTCCTGATCGTGAGTTCGAGTGCACTAGACGGATGTGACTGATGCTTCATGTCTTTCGGATGAGACAAGCAAAATCAAAGTCCCCTATCAAGCATAATACAAAAAATTGGAGCTCTTGGCTTCACCGGCATTCGGTGACCTCCATATCAGTGAAAGATTCTTGATGGAGGCGCTAAACGTCAAGCTACTGTTGTATTGTTTGGTCGAATTTACAAATCGACTATTTTTATTGAATCTTGCTAAAAAGACAACAAAAACTTTAAATATGTGAATTTCTTCTTGACATGTATACATTGCTAAAAGCTAGACGACTATACAGCAATTTATTCCTCATTAGGCCACGAGGCATAGTTTTGTAGTAGGCGTTGCACTACTCCAGAAATAGCTATTTTACAAATTGCTGACATAAGAAATTGACAGTTATTGACATATTAGGTTCATTACTATAAGCATATTGTGAAAGTAATTAGACACTATATAAGAAAAGCTCAACAGACACTTAATCAATACTTGGGTTAAATTCCCTCAATGTATATCTGCTCCAAATACATGTATATGTAGTTGACCGTTACGGTATTTCGGCGTTACAGACGATGATGGATATTTCCCCTTGCCGTGCTTCTAATTCCATCCTTCTTTATTCGTTTACGACTATCACCGGGTGATATCTTCGGATTCGAAACAAAGGTGAGTTGATGGTATCGCGTGTGGAACAGTAGTTGCTTATCCCATCTGGAGCACCTGAATTCATTTCCGATTTTTAGTGGGGTTCGTGTTTCTCTATTTTAAGTTTTATGTACCATTTGCTGTTTGTAATGTTGTTTCCTTTTGTTTTAATCACGATGTTGTATGTCGTTCGATTTTTGAATTCCTAATGCTCCCTTGATATCTCAAAATTTCTTCTTTAAAATCACAGTTACGTCCCCTGATGGCATTTGAAATATTCAAAAAGTAATTCGAGTTACGTCCCCTGGTGGCAATTAAAATATCTCGTCAGAAATTAATACTCTAGTAGTATTTGTGTTAAATGAAACTTTTATTGTCTTGTTTTGTGCAATAAAGTATAAACAACGCCAAAAATAAGCAGATGTGGAGATCAAAAGTCCATTTAGCTTATCAACCTCGTGTTCATGTCCATGCGTCATGTGCTTTTAACAAGAATCGTCTTTCAATATTAATGCCTACCTTTAAGCACATTCAAGTGTTTTTACCTGTTTATGAATACCGCTATTGATCGAGATGAAATTAATCAACAACTTTATTACTGAAATATAAACATACTATGTATATTTATTGTGTAATTTATCTTGGGAATGTTGATCGATTAGAATGCACTCGGACTACAGGTCAACCTCGGCTAAGAAACCGTTGTTACAGTTATACGCTTTGAACTAGGCCTACATGTATATATATGATATAGAATTCATTAAGACCTACGTAAGGAAGGTCGGGAGATGTAAGAGTGTGTAAAAAGTGTCATACAGAGGATAAGGGGTGTCAATAAAAAATGAAATAATAACTAGACACACAGATGTAGCCGTTTCCCGGATTATAATCGCAATTACTTGAAGAATTGCTTAAATGGCAAAATGTATAGAATTAATTCAAATTCATGAATATAGAGTGAAACCTAAAGGAGCAGATAAAATTGGGTTTTACTGTAAACTAGCCTTTATTTAAAGGATCATACCTTAAGATTTGTAAATCAAAGCCATTTTAAGTTTGCCGTTACAGGCAGGTGTTCTTTATATAGAGGTGGTTTTTATGGCAAGTTCGGGTATAAAAAAGACACAAAGACAGAATGGTCTTAAGTAGATAAATGAATGAAATGAGGCCTCGACCGAGACAGTGGACTGATAACCCCAGTCACGATTTTGACGAGAAATAGGATGACTGGCTTTCTTGTGTCCAGTTCTACCCAGTGATTGAGATACAAAGACTGAGGTAATTTAAAGCTAAACTAGCATCGAAAATACAAATGAAACTTCTCCGAAAAACATACGATTGTGCCATGAAACTTCCTCAGGCCTAATTTATCCATATTTTCTAACCCATCCGGATTCCAACTCTAGACCAACGTCCTTAAATCGGATTAAAGATGTGCTTTAATGCACTGTAATAACTGATTAACACTTAAAAGGCGAATTTTCGTAGGCTTCCATATGCTAATTTGATGCAAATACTATATATTTTGATCAACTAGGAGGAATTAAAGTAAAGCATATCTCTCTTCTTACTCTTTTGTCTGTTTCCGGATGAACTGGCACCCGTTCAAGACTCTCAGCTTCCGCTTTTCCCCGGTTTATGGATCGTAATCCGTCTATTGGCGGGAGTTTTATTCGAGTTTCCGTATCCTTACCAATCAATATTATGTCAGTCGGTGTGACGTCACGATGAATTGAATCACGCACAGATATTGAAATTCCCATATTACTGTCATTTTTAAAAATCCTTTCAACCCCAAATATCCAAATGGTATACACTTTTCTACTGTCTTAGGCAAGTCTATTATGGTTTGTAGTGGTGAAAGGGTTACTAAATATTGATTTTCACAAACAGCATTTAATCAGAACCTCTTGAAAATCCAAAGAGTCGAACCTTTCAACATTTTTCATTCTGAAATATTTGCTGACAAATCCCTGATAAAATGCATGTATTTAACGATAGAAATGTCTTTATGATTTTATCCAGATTTCTTGGCCAACACTTGTCATTTCCAATCTGCGGGTCTGTTTTTTTTTTAAAACATCATAAAACAGCAATTCTGTATACACCACATTGGATATATGAAACATAATAAACCTCAGAAATTTCATTCGGCATACAAAAACAAATTGCAAATTAGGTCTACAGAGTTATCTAGTAAGACAAACTCTACAAGTCAAAACAAATCCTCTTGATCGATCTTGGCCAGCATTGAACAACTTCTATTTGTTTTCTTTCATTATATCGGCTTTAGACTTTACCAATATTGGCGTGAAGTTTGTTTTTCCTTTTTGTCTTTTGTTTTCGCCACAATACACAGATAGACTGGGTCTATATAAACACAATAGGACGAATAATGTAATTTTTGTTTCACGAGAGTGAATTTCTATAGAAGTGACGTGCGATATGCATTTATCAGAATAACAGGCTTTTTAGAAAGTGAATGTATAGGACTTCAAATCGTGATTTAATTACTCTCAACATTTTGTAGTGAACAGGTGCTAGTTCGTATAATGCATTGTATCAAAACGTGTGCGTAATTATATAGCCTACCTTCTGGTAATTGTCTTGTCTGACGTCAAATTGAAGAATCTCTCACTTATACGGAGACGTCACCGAATACTGGTTGAAACAAGTAGAATGCTCGTCTCCAAACCATGATGTTGCGAGTTCGAATCTTGAAGAAGTTTACTGGCTTTTTCTGGATAAGACACTCAAACTGAGGATGCGTGTCATTGTTGGTATATGGACACGATAAAGAACCTTTTCTGTTCAGAGACCATAAGTATCAAGCATAGGCCAACGTTAGTAGCCCTTCGTCGGCATTCGGTATCGTCTCAATTTGAGTGAAAGGTACTTGACCGGGACGTTAAACAACGCATTAGTAACAACGGTCGGTCCATGGTTAAGCAACACATCAGGGAAGGAAGTATAATATGGTATTGTTGTTTAACGTCCCACTCAAGAATATTTCACTCATGTGGAGATATCACCGTGTGCCGGTGAAGTGCAACAAATTTTGCCTATGCTCGGCACTGCTGGCCGTAGAGCAGGGAGGGCCAACCGCGGAGTGGCGCTGACGCGGCTCGAACCCAGATCTTCCGATTCGCAGTCGAACACACTAACCACTCGGCCACGGAGGCCCCGGGAAGGAAGCAAAGATGAGTCTAGATATCATGTCCAAAATGTCAGGTTACTGTACCGGTAGGCTACCAGTTCCCGGTCTAGCGATATATCAAGAACAGATATAACCTTGGTTCTGAATTATCTGGTCTTTTGTATCAGGAGATGGTACCTATACCATTTTCCCGGTACAGAGAAACATCAGAATTGGGAATCTGAGTCTGGATTATCCGGTCTAATATCAAGGCAATGGTACCAGTACTAGTTCCCAGTACAGCGCGGATTAACAAGAGTTTAGATTTTTCGGTCTAGTGCCTGGGTAATGATATCCGTACCACTGGTGAATCTGGATTGGAAAAAAACCCAGAGTCTGCATTATCCGGCTTACCAGTTTCCGGTAAAGCGATACATCAAGGACGGTAGCCCCAAAAGTCTGGATTATTTAATCTTGAATCGCTCAGATGGTAAAGCAGTCTTTGACAAACTGGAGCTAATAAATGTTCTCATTACGAAAACAACACGCATCAATTAGCGACCAAACTGCTGAAGCATTTGGCGAACATCTGCACCTGTCGTCCTCCTGTAACATCTGCTGCAGGCGAACATCAGTTTACAGACGAACATCACTGCTAGTCGTCTGCTTAGATGAAAAAACATGTTGACGAGTTGTTATAGAACTTTTAATTTAATTAGTTTTGCAAGTTTTAGAGCATCGCAGTGCTTCGTGTTACCAACAAATGCATAACCCTGACTCCTGCGTCGGGATATATATTTTGATAGCATGATAGCATCACCGAATGTCGACTTCAAATATAAAATCATTTCCTGAGCTCGGCATTCGAAGCCATTAAAGATGCATTTTGACTCATCTCGGATTTATTTTGCTGAATCAGAGATAACATCGGAAATAAGTCTTATGTAGCAAAATTTAATAGATTTAGTATAAGTATCACGTTTAAAAAGTATATGTAATCTAGAGACTTTTGATTAAAATTTCAAAGTCAGCACCATAAATCCGGCTATTCAACTACATGTAATCAGAATTCAGAGTTATATGTAGTTGAGTAAATTCTCTCGGACTTAAATATTTTCTTAAGCTTTATGGAACAACATCAATAACAACAACACGTGCTCGTATTGGTATTGTTGTTTAATGTCCCACTCAAGAATAATACACTCATATCGAGACGTCACCGTGTGACAAACAGACATACAGAGACAAACATACTAACGGACAGATAGACCAAAACTATATGTCCCCGAAACTTTGTTTCTGGGGCATAAAAACTTATTAAGTCAACCATGAAAATACTTGATCTCTTTAACAACCCATTGCAGTTTTGGTTTACCTGTGTTACAATGTAATGTATTTGAGGTAAGTTTTAGTTTTCATGCTAAAAAATTTCCATTTGTTAAAAGAATTGTGAAAAAGAAACATCGATTACGGGGCATTGTGCCTAAGATCTTTTCAACTCAATGTTAGCTTTGAATCTTAAACTTAAAAACAAAAAACTGAATTGAATAGATTCTGTCACACATTTTGGTTGATAATAAAACGGAGGTGTAATTAATATATTATAAAATAGCATTATCGTATTAACTTTAATAGAAAAACTGAAGTTGAGTTCAAGGGCTTTGTGTATCGATTTTGGTGGTAACATTCCAAAATATATCAAATATGCA
>JACSZP010037306.1:505-11263 GCA_016161895.1 Pinna nobilis | reverse complement strand
TTTTCCATTTGCACTGTAGAAATGTTTTGTCAAAATCACAAACCCTTAAACAATAGTTAATCTCCTTTTTTATGAATATTCTAAAAAGTGGGATAAATAAGATGTTTACTCTTATATATGTATAACCTTCATGTACACATGAACAAGAAAGGCATTGACATCTAGATGTACTTTTCCACACAAGACCATAGAATATGCATGACAATGAAAATTTACTGGCTACCTCATTAATACATGTATATGTATTTCGTAGCTGTGGACAGTTTAATGTGAATTTGATCTAAACAACATTTGTATACAGGTCAACATTTACACAAATCGTTGAGGTTGTCAATTAGTCAAGTGATTCGTCATTTTTAATAATATGATTTCAGGGATATTGTGGCAGCATCGAGCTACATGTACCGCAGGCTTCAGGAATACTACCGGTAATCTGTGCCTAGGTATTAATCCTATGCAGAGAAGAATCTTTAGCATATTTCAGGAATGCTGACCTGTACCAATGAACTAATCCTATGCAGTGAGTAATCTATAGCGTACTTCAGAAATGCTAAACTATGCTAGGGAATTAATCCTATGAAGTGAGGAATCTTTAGGGTACATGTACTTCAGTATTGCTGACCTATGCTAACAAATTAATCCTAGGCAGTGAGGAATATTTAGCATACATCAGAAATGCTTGTCTTTGCTAAGGAATTAATAAACTATACAGTGAGGAATCTTTAAAGCATCTTTAAAGCATACATGTACTTCAGGAATGCTGACCTAGCTGTGCTAAGAAATCCTAGGCAGTGAGGAATCTTTAGCATACTTCAGGAATACTGACCTGTGTTAAGAAATTGATTCTATGCAGTGAGGAATCTGTAACATACTGACTGTCATGTACATAACCCAACTGTCTCATCCAAAGAACTACAGGTGGAACCTCCTCTCAGATTTAAAACATAAATGGACCCCCAGTCAAAGACAAAAAAGAATGATCACTGAAATAATTTATCAAATACAATAAACAGATTATTTCTATGGGATCTCTTAAGAGAAGTATCCATGATATTCATGATGGTGTCTCTAGATATACCGGTAGGCAGTCATGACATTAATGACAGTGGTGTCCATAGATATAGGCCTAGGTCATGACATTGATGACAGTGGTGTCTCTAGGTGTAGGTGGTCATGACTCATGACATTGGTCTCTAAAGATAGACGAAAAAGACAATCATGATAACAGTCTCTCAAGATAGGTGGTCGTAAGTCAATGTTCAGCATTTACATTCTCTGACCAGCATATTTTCATATAGTACAAGTGAATTTAAGCAAGCACATGCTTACTGGGCAGGTTGCGATTGTGCTTTTAACTTTCTAACCCAAGAATCTTTCAAATATTTATGGATATATGTCAAAGCATGCCTTTGACTGGGTACAATAATGTACAGATACCTAGGTACTGTGATACAGGTCAGGACCAGAGTTTTTATTGTCTCAAACAGATAGGAAGAGTCAGCAATTGGCATTTGTCACGCGGATTCGAACCCATTATCTCATGATCTGAGGGTAAATACCCTAACCATGGAGCAACCATGGTTCTCGTAATGGGTGAGTAATTTGTTTCCCTATAATGAGGTCTTTTTCACATCTGTTCTGATGTTGGTTGGTTGTATTGTTGTTTATCTTCCACTCAAGAATCTTTCACCTAGGGCCTATATGAAGACTTCACCTTGTACTGTTGAAAGGCGACAAATTTTGTCTATGCTCTGCACTTATAGCCATAGAGCAGGGAGGGTATTTCTCTAACTTCCCGACACCTATTGTGACACAGGACCTCTGTGCTTACTGTCTCATCCGAAAGACAGGGACAGTCAGCTGCATACATGTATAATACAATGTGTATTACAGGTACAATGCACAGTCTAACCTGCCTAAGTAGTGACCTGCTGATCTAAAGGACTACCGTACCTATCTTATGAGGCCTAAATATATGGTTCAAAACTTCCTAAATAAAAGTCACCTGAATTAAGAGACCACCTTTCATATGTGACCCTATTGTTCCTTCCATAGGACGGTCTCTTAAAACAGACCTGTTAGACTGTACATACATACATGAACATGTATCTATGTACATGTATACTGTCATGTACATAATGTATTACATATAACCTACATATACATTATGTACATAAACAATTAATAATTGATATTTTTTTCATTCCTTCAGGGTTCTAATATCACCCTTGTAATGTCCGAGCTTAGCACAGGTCAGAATTCCTCTGGGACAGGTAAAAACATGGAATTCAGGAAGAACAATAAACTCTTGGGTTATATATGTCATTTACCTGTTTGTATCAGCCTGCACCTAGTGGGCAATGTTTACTTACCGACTATACACTGTGGCATGTTCCCCGAGGCAGTAAATACCTGCGGTGGCCATAACTGGCTGGAGTGAAACTATTATTACCAGTTTATACACATCACCACACCTACATGTAGTTACTAGTATCAGTCTTGTAGTAGAGGTCACGTTTGATAGTATATTTCCATGTGCGTGTTCTACATGTAAGTACGGTACAAGTACAATTAATATAAATCCACAATACTGCTCCACTCCAAAATTAAATGTAAATCTATGATCCCTTTTGCTGAGCAAGCTACACAATTTCTGTATTTTTATTTACCACTTATACTTGACTGTGTTTTAGCTAAAATGAAACAGGAAGCAATCCAACTTCCTCCCTGGTAAAAGCCATTTAGTCATGAGATAAGTGCATGATCAGATGACTACGAAAATAAACTGCAGTCAACACCACAAATACATGTAACGATATCGCATATAATGAAGTCCAGTGCACTTTCCATGCATTACTTTGCAATTTCGAATAACGAAGATCTGCTATAACAAGATATATATCCTGCTCCTTTCAACTTCGTTATATGTGGAATTGACAGTTACAATACTGAACAATCCAATATGGGTATATACACGTATTGTTGAGAGTTCGATTCGTAAAAAAGACTACTCATTAATACATATATATCTACATGTCCACCCTGAGTTTGTCATATAACCATTACATATATATACATGTACATATAACCCACATATACGTGTGTATTACACATGTGATGTACTTTACACATACAGGTACAGTATCATAATATTGTTACTACATCTATTATCATCCTAACACAAGATTCAGGATGTAAATAAACACATGTCATCATCGTCAACAGGATAAGTATCGTTAAAGTGCAAAAGTCATCTTAAAGATTGTCACAAGACCATTTAAAGTTCACTCATGTAAGTAGTATCCTTGACATTTACATAAACTCATAACCCCCTTCAAAATAGTAGACTTGTCATTAAATCAAGGATTTAGGCAAATCTTAATGTGTATTCAGGGGTGAATCTGTAAAGCAACGGATTCACACCTGGTGAAATTGATGTTTTTTCTCCTCGCTGTATAGTTTATGTATATGACGTACCACAGGGTATGCCTTAGGACTGTGCCATGCTCTTTTAATGAAACCATTCCCTAAACACTTAAGGCAAATAGATGAGCCCCTTTGTGCAAACTCTAGTATCGGTACCATTCCCTCATCATCCCTTTGATATGAGACAATTAATCAATACATGTAAAATTGAGCTTGAACTACATGTATAATGTACGTACATTACATGTATATAATCATTTAGCCAATGTCATATGGATAACACTATCTATAGACAAAAATAACCACCTATGCAATTGCACACCCCATACTTATATTTTTTTATGCCTCACCACTAAATAAACTGACATTGTGACGAAACACAACATCAAGTTTCCTTCTGAAATGGATATCCTTTGATGGTGTCCATTTCAGATAAAGTCTCTGTGCCTTAATTTTTCTAATCAGGGTAAATACCAACACCTTTAAATGTGAAAATCATGAATTGAATGTGCAAATCTAGGGAATGCATACATCTGTACCGTACCTTGTACAAGTATATCATGTGCCGCTACACTGCAGAATGTAATTATGTATTAAGAGAAACTTCTCTGCAAGATTAACATGAAAACTACATAAATTTAGAATTTAAATCCTACATGTACTTGCTATATTTAATTTAAATGGATGCATGTGTTAAAATTTACCTTTATTTTACACTGTATTTCATAACTGCCTCGATCTGCTTCAGTTCAACAAGCAAGCACAAAATTTCACTTTACCTTGTAAAAGACAATAATTTTTTCCCCTCTCCTAACAGACCTACTGGTACAGTTAAAATTTGAATTTTAAATGGCTACCTCTTTGTACAGGACACCTGCCTATTAAGGCCATTGTTCCTGTGACTAGCCCTTAAAGACATCTAATCCAAAGGAAAACAAGAGCCTCTCTGAGGCACATCATATGCCCGTCGCAAGTCTTGTTACAGTGAAAATAACAAAAACTGAAAACAACGAATTTGTGTCGTCCGGACAAAGGAAAAAATTAATTTTTAACAAAGGGCAATAACTCTGCAAAAACTGCAGCTACAGTTACGGTTCTTGGACACTATGAAATTTCATGAATCTATCATGCACGGTTTCAGAGTTATGCTCCGGACAAAAAAAGTTAATAGACGGACGGTCAACGTCATACCATAATACATCCCGTCATTCGACGGGCATATAAAAATCATGCCACAAATTTGACTATATTTTGAACTTGAAGTTAAACCCTGAGCCTTCTGATTTTGTATATGTGCAAATTATGCAGTGCAATAGTGCCTAGTGGCATCCAGCCAACTTAAATATATATGTGTACTGGTACATGAAAGAAAATAAACTATCACCACCAATATGAGCTTGTCTCCATCTTCCTCTGTAACCAGTGTGGGTCTCATGTTTCCATCTAGGTGTTGGGTTGTCTCATGACACAAAGTTCACATGTTTACATACATCAGTTCACAACATGCTGATACCCATATATATGTAACTTACAAGTCATAAAACTTGATTGTTAATTATACACAGAGATAAAGAAATACATTGTAGATAAAGTGATGCATGGTACATGTATGTATATACAATGTAAGTAAATTGTTCAAACATGTAGGCTACATGTAACAGTATACATATTTTACCTTCTGTAATGTTGTACCAGTACTTGCATTGTTTGATTTAGTATCTACATAGATTGCACATTATGCAAATATCTACATGTTAATCACATACATACATGCACATGTACAGGTCACAAGATGACAGGCACAAAATAGATGCATATATCACAAAAAGTTGAAATATCTTTCAAATAAAACTGCTTTGTCATTTTACCCATGTACAATTCATTTTCCTGTATACATCTGCATAGTACAATGTACATGTACACCTACATGTATGTATACCAATATAGTAAGTACAGTGGAATTGCTCTGTAACGAAGTCAAAGGGAATCGACTTTTGACTATGTTATAGGCATCCTTCATATTAAGCATCAGAATTTACTACAAAAATAGATAAATATGGTAGTAATTCTTTTTGGAGATTTTATTCCTCTTCGCTATAGCACTGAATTCGCTTATTAAACCGATTCATTATAGATCGATTCTACTGTAATTGATATACAAAAAAAAAAACAACATGTACCAGGTTCATGCATGGTAATAACAGGTAAATTACCATACATGTACCTGGTACATTCTGGTACATCAAGTACACATGTACAAGAGCACAAGATCAAGACTTGCAGTTATTGTACATGTTATTGAATACATGTACATGTACCATAACTTGTAAGTAAGTTGTACAAGGTATGCACATGTACCCTATTGCACTCACATACTTCATGATTTTTTTCATGATGCACATGAACATGAAAGCTTTGGTGGTAAAAAGTACATTGAAAAGTACAGAGGAAACTGTCTTGAGAGACCATTCTTCTGTCCTGCAAATGTGGTCTTTAAAGACAGGTTATCTCTCATCACATGACAGGTTTTATCTTTTATGATGATACTTGAAAAGATATTTTTACCGGTATAAGTGGTCTCACTCTCTCAAGATTTCTGAAATTTTTATAGGCTTAACACAAATTTTGAATAAAGGAATGCATTACCATATGAAAACTATATTTAAACAATACTGGTATGTAGATAACAATAATTACCTTGATAAAAATCCAGTGATCCCTTTTTTCCTTGATTTTCCTCCTTTATCTTCTATTCCACTATCCTGTGACTGAGTTTTGCACCGTTCATAAGTGTTCCTGGAGTGGAGACTGACTTCCATGAAGCCACCATCTCCTGTATCAATACACATGCCTGTCCCTTCACTACCATCATCCCCGATAGATATTGCTGATACAGAAAAATCTGTACACGTACTCAGACTAGATAAACTTGATGCATCATTGAAAGTTCGCAAAAGTGAATCTCCTGTATTTACTCTTGGAAAACTAGTTTCTAATTCAAAACTACTACAAGTTAATTGGTCTGGCTCTTTTAATCTCAATAAGGAATCAGTTTCACCTAAACTCGAAGACTCATGTATATTAGTCAATTTCCACTTGTCAAAGTTTTTATCATCGTCTATTACATCATTTAAGATGGTTTCCGTTGATGTGCTTTTACTGCTGTCGTAGTCAGCAAGTCCATTGACACCGCTACCATTTTCAAACTTACTATCTGGAACAGGTACTGTGCCATTTTGAAGACTATTCTCTGTGGTTAGTTGTCTCGTTTTAGGAATGTAAACCAAAGATTTTTGGATGTTTTCAAGAACTGCTGACAACCTATTGTTATCAGTACCTTCTAGACTTACAGGCAAATCCTGTGTTAATGAAATCGGTGACATTAACAATCCAGATTTGACATTTTTGGACGTTGTCTCACTACTTGCTGTTGCACATGAAGAACCATCATCATAATGTTCGCCATGGTCTGTCTCATCTAATTCCAAACTGTTTGACCTGTGTGCTCTAGTATCAGTGGCGTTACTGTTACCCTCTTTGAACTTGATGAATTTCTCAATGTTAACCAACTCTTCCCCATCAGTATTCAAACTAGTGAGAGACTGAGATCTGCTATTCCTCTGTATGAAGGCCTGAGATTCTTGTGTGACAGATTTCGATTTTATTCGAGATTTAATTATCTCGAAATCATCTGCGCCCTCCTCATTGTTGTTCTGGACATGGTTGTCAAGAAAGGACGTCTGTGGCGATTTATCTCCGTTTCTTGTTAGACATTCGGAATAAGATGCTGAAGACAGGTCTTCACACATGTCTAATTTCATTTTTTCAGTCATTGAAATTCTACATGAGCAAGAACGAGTGCATTTTCCCATAGCACGTTCACCATTGTTTTGACGTACGTTAGGTTCATACCTTCAATCAAGGTGCAAGCCTGTTTATATTTTGTTCTTTCTCTGTTACTGCCTATAGGTGTTAACAAACATTATTTCAATTGTTTTAGATTACAAATAGATTAAGTAACATACTAGATATGTTTGTCCCTGTCTGATAACACATTGTTCAGGCCAAATATCGAGTTAAACACATGATTGAAGAGATATCCTATCGGTTCCCTTTTCAGATGACAGCCTCTCGTCCGCCATGATGGATTTATGCTAATGAGGGGGCGTACGAGAAAGTTGCCTCTGAATCTGTACTTCAAAATTCATAAAATAATTAATCAATTTTCGATTTTAAGTTCAACAATTAAAAATTTAACGTTCCATATTAAAATATCTTGAACTGGTTTACTTTTTATTTTTAACATACGCTCCCGTGAGTCAACATTCTAATATTCATCTAGAACCGGATGGACACTTACAATATATCCGGAATTGCGACAGTGGTTTACCACTTGGAGAACTTTTAACATACGGTAGTTTATTATTTACAACGACGGAAAATCATTCAGATGAGCAAAACAAAAAGGAAAGAAATAATTTCCTACGTCCCTGCTTTAATTGGAGATATGTTTTATGAGAACATCAACTACAGTCATGGGACATAAATATTCGTCACTTATGATCTTTCCTTCTTTGTGTTTATAAAATCAACAATTCTTAAATGCTTGTTAAATTCATTACATGTATGCTTACATATTTCAACAAATTTAAAATGCACGTTATATAAATTACAAAACAAAAACAAAACAAGAAAAAAAAAACAATAGACTGAATAGCATATTGATCAATTAAGGACATTTTGTATAACATGCAGGTAACCGTAAGGGCCAGCGACATCGGACGATCCGGTCGACGACTTTTTTCACAATGATGTTAAGCCAGTCTTCAGTCCGGCCGCAAATTTGAAAGCGATAGATCTAGAGTACACAAATAGGCCTAATCATACACGAAATATAATTCAAAAATAATTGTATTCATGAAACGACATGTTGATACCTTTTTTTTAAACGAGGACTCTTTTCATAGAAAATAAAAAACGTAGTAGGCCTACATTGTATATGCCTATATGCCTCCTGACACAAAAGAAACAGACCTACACATATACAGTTACTTACAAATGTAGCTAGGAAGAATAGGCCTATTTGAAACAACCTCTCCGGCTGTCTCATCAAAAGCATGTTAAGTTTAGACAAATGGTTATTGCATCAGTGCGCGGATCTAGAGGGGGCGGGGGATGGGGTCCTGACGACCCCCCCCCCCCTGGAATTTGCAAATTATATACCAATGTTAGTCAATTATGCTTAAATTCTTATTTTCACAGGGATGGGTTTTTACTTTTTACAAGTTGGACCCCCTGGTAAATCTCGACCCCCCCCCTATTTTCCTGTAATGTCTGGCATCCTTCGCTCAATTCTAATTCAAGGATGCACGAACATTACACAGATGACTGCAGTTTAGGACCAGAATCCTATTTTTTATGATGTCAATTGTATTTACAATTATGCACAAACGCTGATACTTTGTAGTAGACAATCAATTAAAGACAGAATAAGGCAAGTTAGCTGATATTTTGCAATATTTCTGTGTTTCCACGTGTATTATTTGCTCAATTTTTGACATTTTAGGTGCATATTCCCAGAAAATCGGGGGAAATGGCGATGTGCAAGCCTTGAATCCAAACTTTGTGATGAATTCAACATGACCTTTTATACTGCTGCAGCAAGGTAAAAGAGTGTGTTAATCATTTTTATTAACTAAATTTGATAGTTTTTAACAATTTCTCACATAAAATAANNAGTTACGCTGCAATCGTCTCAGGTCGTACTTTGCACATCTGAGTCGTCAGTATACCTTTTGAAGCGATGTTTTTGGTGTAGCTGGGCTGTTTTCTGGTAATGTCTGGCATCTTCTCAATTCTAATTCAGGGATGCACGAACATTACACAGATGACTGCAGTTTAGGACCAGAATCCTATTTTTTATGATGTCAATTGTATGTACAATTGTGCGCAAACGCTGACACTTTGTAGAAGAAAATCAATTTAAGACAGAATAAGGCAGGTTTGCTTATATTTTGCAATGTTTCTGTGTTTCCACGTGTATTATTTGCTCAATTTTTGACATTTTAGGTGCAGATTCCCAGAAAATCGGGGGAAATGGTGATGTGCAAGCCTTGAATCCAAATTTGTGATGAATTCAACATGACCTTTTATACTGCTGCGGCAAGGAAAAAGAGTGTGTAAAGCATGTTTATTAACTAAACTTGATAGTTTTTAACATTTTTCACATGAAATAAAGTTTGAATATGCCTGATATTCCGTTCAAAATGCAGAATTGAATGTCTCATCAAGTTGCATTTGCACTAGAACTCCCCAGTTACGCTGCAGTCGTCTCATGCCGTATTTTGCACATCAGAGTCAATAGTTTACCTTTTGAAGCGATGTTTTTAGTGTTGCTGGGCTATTTACTGGCAATGGCTGGCATCCTTCTCTCAATTCTAATTCAAGGATGCACGAACATTACACAGATGACTGCAGTTTAGGACCAGAATCCTATTTTTTATGATGTCAATTGTATTTACAATTGTGCGCAACCGCTGATTATGGTGGCTGATTTGTGCCATTTCGTCTTTTCTACTTTTCGCCCGCTTCGCGGGGCGAAAAGTCGAATACTCGATAATTAGCGACATTTCGCCCCGAAAACCCCATAATAATCGACTTTTCTACTTCTCGCCCCGAAAACTCGATAATTAGCGAGTTTTGGACATTTCGCCTCCAAGAGCGAAAAGTAGAAAAGACGACAAAAGTAGGGCGAAAAGACGAAAAAATGAGGTCGATAATTATCGTGCAATTTGTCGAGTTTTCGACTTTTCGCTTGGTGAGGCGAAAAGTCGAAAACTTTCTTATTAAAGAGTTTTCGACTTTTCTCTGCGAAAAGTCGAGAATTAGTGATTAAATAGCTATTTTTCGAGGCGAAAAGTCGAAAACTCGATAATTAGCGACTTTTCGCCTGGCGAGGCGCAAACTACAGGGAGCATTTCAAAACCAAGTAGGAAATAACAATAAAATTTTAATAAAATTTATGTACTCCAGTGATTAGTTTATTTTAACTTTGTTTATCTATATGAAGTCATCCATTGTATATTGTTAACAAATAAAGAAATTGTTCAAGTTGTTAGCATTTTTGTATAATGCCCTAGTCAGCAAGAATCCATAAATCATATTGAAACTGAAACGATGGTGAAGGAATACAAATGTGGCCTATCATGAGCGGATCCAGGATTTTTTTAAAAGGGGCGGGGGTGTTGCGATATCTTATCATTACGAAATGAGAATTTTCTCAGGTGGGAACATGGTCCACAGAGAAGCCTGATAGAACCCTGGCTGGAACTA
>JACSZP010037305.1:0-11565 GCA_016161895.1 Pinna nobilis | reverse complement strand
AAAAATGACCTATTTTTATGATTTTAAAGTCTGTAACTCTGGCAAATATTGACATATTTTGATCATTATCAATCTCATCTGAGATCTTGTTGATATAAAGCAATACACTAAATTTTGTTCAAATCTGATGAAAAAATCTCGTTATTTGACGGAAATGGAAAAATGACCTATTTTTACAATTTTAAAATCCCATAATCTGGCAAATATTGACGGATTCCGATCATTATCGAACTCATGCGAGATCTTACTGATATAGAGCCTTACACCAAATTTTGCTCAAATCTGATGAAAAGTTTTTGAGTTACCTGACGAAAATCATTTTGTGCAGACAAACAGACAAACAGACAGACAGACCAAAAACAATATGCTCCCCGATCTTCGATCTCAGGGCATAAAAATGCTAACCTTATTGTGACTTAATACCATTTTAACGTAAATACATTATAAAAAGTTTAAAAAATGCCAACACCAATTCTGTCAGTAATTCTGAATCAATTCCTCTAGCAATTGTGACAATATCTAACATAGCATGTCAGTATTTCCAACGTTTTCATTTTCTGAAAATAGCATGTAAAATGGACAGCTACAGCTTGAGTATTCTGAATGTCAGACTTTACTTAGAAGTACGAGTGACCGTATTAAATAAACACACTGGTTAGTATCATTCTTACCGTTATACATGTAAACCCCGAATACAGAGAAACATGTACTGTACGTGAGACCACGCTTAATCTGGGGCCACCGTGGCTCAGTGGTTAATGTGTTCAACTTCTCAACTTGAGGTCTTAGGGGGGTCTCCGTGGCCGATTGGTTAGCGTGTTCGACTTCGAATCCAAGGGTACGGGGATCGATTCCCGCAGCGCCACTTAGTGGTTGGCCGTCCCTGTCTTTCGAATGAGACAGTAAAAACCGAGGTCCCGTGTCACAGTAGGTATTGGCACATTAAAGAACCCTCC
Source organism: Pinna nobilis (assembly GCA_016161895.1). NCBI lineage: Eukaryota > Metazoa > Mollusca > Bivalvia > Pterioida > Pinnidae > Pinna > Pinna nobilis. The sequence goes on along the minus strand of JACSZP010037305.1, from coordinate 10,609 downwards.
CTGCTCTACAGCCAGCAGTGCCGAGCACAGGCAACATTTGTCGCCCTTCACCACCACACGGTGACGTCTCCATATGAGTGGAATTTTCTTGAGTGGGACGTTAAAAAACAACGCAACAACAACAACATGAGGTCTTAGGTTCAAAATTGCAATGTGCTGCGGTCCTTCAGACAAGACAGCCTACAGCCTCAACCAACAGTAATTCTAGGTCTTCCCTGCTACCTCAGGTCAACAATTCGACTGTTCCCATAGTACTAGTGAAACAATTAAATACTGTCTCAATATAAGACAGGTAAAGCTATGATGGGGAAAAAATCACTAAGTCAAACATCTGTTATTTTGTCAATGCCTCCAAAATCAAGGTTTTATGAACATGAATACATGTTTCTACATTGTATTTACATGCATCCAATGAAATACCAGGGGCTCCAAACCTGAAAGGAGAGCCTGACAAGCCATGTAATGCATGCATAGGAGTACTCTGGCAGATGGTCACATGCAATGTTACAGATGGGTATGGGTAAATTGATGTGGCCTTCACTTCTTGTCAAGGGGGTATGAAATAATCTGGACATCCTGAGTACAATATTCTGGTTTAGGATAGGAGTCAAAATGATGAGTAAAATACAATGAAAAAGAAGCAAACAACAAACAAGAGGTCCAAGGGGCCTTAACGGTCACCTGAGTAATGAATTTGGTTGAAATTGGCCCACTGTTTCCTGAGAAGCCTAAAATGTGAAATCCTGTAAGTAACCCTATGGAAAATGTTTAATCCAAGGGCGGGACAAAAATTGACCCAAGGGTTAGGACCAAAAATGACCCCAAGGCCTTCTTTTACACAAACTTGAATTTACAACCAAAAAGGATGCTATATTCCAGAAATCAGCAGAGTTGGCCTTGTACTTTCAGAGAAGAAGATTTTTTTAAGTTACAAAATTTGAACCTTTTTGGCCACAGAGTGGGGCTATTTTTGGATCCAGAAGGATGGTTTGAACAAACTTGAGTCTGCATCACCCAATGTTGATCCCTGGCAAATTTGGTTGACATTGGCCCACTGGTTCCTGAGAAGAAGCCTAAAATGTGAAATCCTATAGTAACCCTATGGAAAATGTTTCACTCAAAGGAGAAGTTTCTCTTGAACAAACTTGAATCTACACCCCATACGGATGCTATATACCAGAAATCAGCAGATTTGGCCTTGTACTTTTAGAGAAGAAGATTTTTTAAAGTTGCAAAATTTGAACCTTTTTGGCTACAGGGTTGGGCCAATTTTGGCCCCAGGGGTATGGTTTGAACTAACTTGAGTCTGCATCATCCAATGCTGATCCCTGGCAAATTTGGTTGAAATTGGCCCTCTGGTTCCTGAGAAGAAGCCTAAAATGTGAAATCCTTTAGTGACTCTATGGAAAATGTTTAACCCCAGGGCGGGGCAAAAAATGACCCCTTGGCCTTCTCTTGAACAAACTTGAATCTACACCCCATAAGGATGCTATATTCCAGAAATCAGCAGATTTGGTCTTGTACTTTCAAAGAAGAAGATTTTTTAAAGTTGCAAAATTTGAACCTTTTTGGCCCCAGGGTGGGGCCATTTTTGGACCCAGGGGGATGGTTTGAACAAACTTGAGTCTGCATCACCCAATGTTGATCCCTGGCAAATTTTGTTGAAATTGGCCCACTGGTTCCTGAGAAGAAGCCTAAAATGTGAAATCCTAAAGTTACCCTATGGAAAATGTTTCACCCGAGGGAGGGGCTAAAAAAGACCTGAGGACTTTCTCTTGAACTAACTTGAATCTACACCCCATAAGGATACTATATTCCAGAAATCAGCAGATTTGGCCTTGTACTTTCAGAGAAGATTTTTTAAAGTTGTAAAATTTGAAACTTTTTGGTCCCAGGGTGGGGCCATTTTTGGATCCAGGATGATCGTTTGAATAAACTTGAGTCTGCATCACCCAATGTTGATCCCTGGCAAATTTGGTTGAAATCAGCCCACTGGTTTCTGAGAAGAAGTCAAAAATGTTAAAAGTTTACGCACGATGGACGACGGATGACGGACGACGCACGACGCACGACGACGGACGGGAATGGATCGCAATAGGTCACCTGAGTTTACTCAGGTGACCTAAAAATCCAACTAAGCTAGGAATGAAAACCTATCAACAATAAGCAACAGGAATTATGGGATTCAATACCAAAACAGAATAGGAACTCATCTGATTATCTGGCTCCAGTCCATCAACTGTAAATGAAATATTATATCTATCCAAGTTACGGTTTTTCAAAAGTCTTTGAAATTTTGAATAAGATAATATATCTTCAAACTATAGTATACTTACTTTTTGGACAGTAGTATTTTAATTTTTGGTATTAATTTATTTTTCAGATTGTACTTGTAGTGTACTATTTTTCAGACTGTAGTATAGGCCTACTGTATACAGAGTTATTTTTGCCCCGTGTTATTTTAGCCCTAATGCTCTTGTAAACAGTTTCGCCCCATTTTAAATTCGCCCAGTCTCCTCATAATTCTGTTCGATAAATTTACCATTTCGAATTTGCCCAGTTTTGAATTTGTCCAATGACAATGCGGGCGAAAGGGGCAAAAATAAAACGGGGGCGAAAATTTTCCAGTATACAGTAATTATTTTTTTGAAAAATAGTCACGAACTTGTTGTTTCTGATTATAGTGTTCTTGTCTTTCAAACCTTAGGGTACATATTTTTTAAACTAATGTTCGTATTTTTCAGACTGTAGTGTAATATTTTTTTTGGACTGTTGTGCACTTATTTTTCAGACTACAAGTGTCCCTATTTTAGCATCATTCTATCCTTATTGCACCAATTTAAAATATGTGCAATAAAGGTAAACCTCCTTTAAAGTTCTTAGATAATTGTGTAAACATAAGTATTTATGCTGTACCTACCTGACGGGTACTACCCTGGCCCCGGCAGATTCGATCCATTTGACATAGGTAGCAGGTATGTAAGTATCTCCTGGACTGGGCTGTGAAGCCTCCTGTGCTAGCACTCCTGTGTAACAAAGTAGGATTATATCTTAACTTACTGTTTCCTTTCCTTAAGCATTGTGGGGCTGACGTGGCCTATATTGATTACCGTGTTCTACTTCAAATCAAGAGATCCAGGGTTTGAGCCCTACCCTTGGTACGGTTGGCGGGTCCCGGTCTTTTTGATTAGACATTATAAACTGAGGTCCCGTGTCACAGTAGATATTAGCACGTCCCTGCTCTACGGCCATAAGTGCCGAGCATAGGCAAAAGTTGTTGCCCTTTACGGCACACAGTGACATCTCTGTAGTGAAATATTCTTGAGCAGGACATTAAACAACAATGCAACCAACCAACCTGTAGAATAGTACAGTGGAACTTTGCCTAAAGACAACCTCACTTCAAAGACCACCTTGCAATTAGGACCATCAAAATTCAGACTGACCATCACTCTTCAAAAATGCTATTTCAACCTCATATGAAAGACCACCTCACTCATTAGACCAAATCTAAATGGTCACCTTGATAGCAAAGTTGCACTGTATTTGTGCAGTACAAAGGAAACCTGTAGAGTATGAACAAAGTTCATTCTGTATGACGCATTGGAAATACTGCAGGGGTTTAACTGGTATCTTAATTCTAGGGGTCCCTTGGACTTCCTGCAGTTTTCTTTGAGGGTCCAATCCATAAGTTTAAGAGTCTACAATTTATAATTTATTCAAAACTTCATGTATACAAATAAAACAAACATGTTATCTGTATGAATACATGTACCATTTCTTGTCTTTAAGTTCAAGTTTGATAATGTAGATTGTATAAGATGGAGATGAGAGTGGGAAAAGAATTTTTTTTTTTATCATGCGTCCAAATGGATGCACATTTTAAAAAAAATGGGGGTACAAACGACTTTTGAGGGTCATATACTCACATTTTGCAAGTACGGTAAATCCCTGAATACTATAATTACATCTATTATGAGAATGTCCATGCATTCAGTGTTTATGGACATGTCTAACTTACTCTGTCTTTCAGAAAGCATCTGTCAGTTAATGGCTTGGTTTTCAACATGGAAAGACTAATAGAATCATATATTATTTAAAGTATAGAATAATGTTCAACCACACTGTAAATAGATAGGAGTATCGTTTTCTGGCAATTTTTTTTATTATAATGATTTAGGAAGAAAAGTACAACTTTCAACTGGTAATGGCAACAGCCTGGCAAACATCTCCTGCTGCATCATATAGTTGAAACAAGCACCAACGAGAATAACTATTAACTAGTACCCATTGTTTATATCTGAAGTATCACTGAAGCTATAAATAGCATTTACATCTATAAACAGAATATCTTCTGTAGTTGGCATTGCCTGCCATGTTGTTGTTGCGTTGTTGTTTAACGTCCCACTCAAGAATATTTNNCGACAAATTTTGCCTGTGCTCGGCACTGCTGGCCGTAGAGCAGAGAGTGTTCTTTAACGTGTCAACACCTACTGTGACACAGAACCTAGGTTTTACCATCTCATCCGAAAGACAGGGATGGCCAACCGCGGAGTGGCGCTGCGGGAATTGAACCCCGGACCCCTTGGCTCGAGGTCGAACACGCTAACCACTCGGCCACGGAGGCCCCGCCTGCTATATACATTCACAGTCATGCCTCATTAATCTGGACACTAATAATCCAGATGCTTCATGTCCTGGATGAAACTACTAGAGAACAAAATTCTCACATTTTATTAGGCCTAGCAAGGTTCACACCACAGTAAAAATTTAGCTAAATGCTTAAAATTTTAGAAAGAAACTCAAAAATATTGATTTTGGCTAAATTTTTTGCTAAAATGATTTCATAGATTGTTTGTGACAGTCAGAGGAAAAGCATCCCTGGGTCAATATATTGATAAAATACAGTTGAAAGCTTATCTCTACCCAAACTTCTTCAGATTGTTTTGCTCCATAAAAGTTCATTTGGCTCCAACAAATTCAGTATGGCAATTTTTTATGCTAAAAAATTTGAAATCCTGGTGTGAACCCTGATTAACCATTATGATAGGTACGCAGGGTTCACATCAGAATTTCAAATCTTTGAGCCAAAACATTAGCCAAACTGAATTTGTTGGAGCCAAATGAATTTTTATGGAGCAAAACAATGGTTAATCTGTCAAGTAGTTAGAGAAGATTTTATTGATATATTGTCCCAGGAATGTTTTTCCTCTGACTGTCACAAAAAATCTGTGAAATAATTTTAGCAAACAAAATAGCCAAAATCAATATTTTTGAGCCAATTTCTAAAATTTTGAGCATTTTGCTAAAATTTGACTATGTGGTGTGAACTCTGTACGTTCAACTTGCACTATCCAAAGCCTACATGTAGTTGTTAACCATAACCTGAATGGTAATTTTTGTTTTTGAGGGAGCCAATCACAATGCTTTGAATATCAGATATGACCGTACCGAAATTCTGTCTAAGGTAACCAAGGGTATTTAACCACAGACAAATATACCATGGAGAAACCAAGGATGAACTGCTTTATCAGACTTACCAACCTTGAAAATTTTCAAGGGGGAGACTTTTTTAACTCATTAGACTCTAACTTTCATAGGAAAATATAAGTTTTTGATGAGGGAGATACGCATTTTTTTCTTAAGAAATTATCAAAATTTTACATGAAAATTAAGAAGTCTCCCAATGGCAATGGTGAAACTTGACAAGTACATGTATACTTAATATATGACCTGTATATCAAATCAAACAACTTGATCAAATTTTATCATTACTTACCTAGGATAGGTCTATCATTCAGAACATTTGCAGAAACACATGTTAGCATCATGCAGACAAGATGGAGGTGTGGTAGATGTAGAGACATGATGAAGATAGATGATGTTGATCAGTCAAGTTGCTGTTTCCTATGTAAAACCTAAAAGAAAAAAAGTCATAATGTAAAACATGGAGGACAAAATCTTAAATATCAGTCATTGAAATCATACAGACATAAACAGGACTTGGCACCACAAAACTGACAAATTTACAGCACTTAAGTCTGAGAATTTTTTCAACTCCAGCTCTTAACCAATCAGAATTCAGTATCTGCTCGAGTTGAGGAAATTTTCATGACTTCGGGAAATTCTTAAGTTTAATGGATCTAGACTGACACGAGAGCTTATCAGAATTTCTTGCCAAGGGGGGGTTTGTACTTGTGGGCAGAAAAATCTAACCCTGTTGAAAAAAGCATCTAAGCATCAATGACCTATGTTGGTATGTTATATATACTTTGCCAATTTGGGGGGAGGGGGGGGCATCCCCCTTTCCCTCTAGACCCAAACTTTTGACCTATGCTTAAGTAGCACTGAAATAATTTAAGCAATGATGGTTCTTCAAAGTTGCCAACATCGACATCAACAAGGTACCTTGGTTTTTACTGTCACACCTGTTCCATTGGTGGCTCTCAAAATGGTGGGCAATAAGAGAGCATCATAATCTTTATTAGGCCTACATAATATTATAATAGTTTAACCCTTTCAACCCCAAGTATCAGAATGGTATGCTCTTTTCTATTGTCTTAGATCAGTCTATTTCAGTCTGTGGTGTTGAAAGGGTTAATGTAACAACAAAGACAAAATGTCACACTTACCAAAGTCAAAACTTGCTATCTCAAAATGGATTACATGTACATGTATACTACTTACCTGTAATACCTCCTCACTTTGTTGAAAAAGTCCAAATTTCGCTCAAGTTTATGTGATCAAATTAGAAGAAATGACACATTTTAAAACTGATTAACTTTAAGATTTAATCATGAAATATTTGAGATTTTGAGTAAATGTAAAACTTGGTGACGGACAGCATGATTCTACAAATGTCAGATTCCAGATCTCCAGAAATAGTTCCAACAGGAGTTCTGCATTTGGAGATAACAACTGTCAACTTTACCGTATTTCCACGCAGTTGTCTAGGTTATCAGTCGAGACACCGAAACTCATTTTCAATAAGAAATAACAGATTGCAACAGCTGTGCAAATTGAATTTATAATTTTATCTTTTATTTAAAATTCAATGCATTAACCACACAAGATATTGATTGCAATTTGATATGTCACAACTGACTGAGTGTGAACAATTGACAATGAATGTTATGTAATACAAACATTGTAGCTGATTTATTGTTTAACGTCCCACTCAAGAATCTTTGACACTCATCGGGAGACTTCATCAAATTCCAAATTTTGGTCTATTCTTAACCACTAAGCAGTAAGGGTTTTTTATCATGTCAATATCTAATGTGACACTGGACCTAAAGTTTCTTATGTCTTCCACGTTGAACCCATAACATTGCAATCTGAAGTCTAACATGCTGCCGGGGAATAATAACAGTTCCCTGTTACCACTGTCATAAGAGACTTTTATCATCAGAGACCACTGACATGAGATAACACAGTCATAAGACACCACTGACATAAGAGATTACTGTCACAAATTACCACTGTCATGAGATACCACTGACATAAGAGACCACAGTTATGAGGGAACAATGTCATAAGAAACCACTTTCATAAGAGATTACTGCCACAAACAACCACTGTCATGAGAGATCACTGTCATAAAAGACAACTGACATGAGAGACCACGGTCATAAGAAACCATTGACATAAGAGACCACTGTCAAGAGAGACATCTGATACATAAGACGTTAGACCGCTGCATAAAAGACCAAAGAAATGAGAGACCACTGTCATAAGACACCAATGTCATGAGAGACCACTGCCATAAGACACCACTGACTTAAGAGAACACTGTCAAAAGAGATTACTGTTATAAGAGACTGATGTCATTAGAAACTACTGTCATGAGAGACCACTGTCATAAGAGATTACTATCATAAGAGACTAATTTCATAAGATACCACTGTCATTAGAGACCACTGTCATAAGATACCACTGTCAGAAAATACCACTGTCATTAGAGACCACTGTCATAAGATACCACTGTCATTAGAGACCACTGTCATAAGATACCACTGTCATAAGAGATTGCTATCATCAGAGACCACTGTCATGAGATACCACTGTCATAAGAGACCACTGTCATATGATACATGTACCACTGTCATAAGATACCACTGTCATAAGATACCACTGTCATAAGATCCCACTGTCATTAGAGACCACTGTCATAAGATACCACTGTCATAAGAGACCACTGTCATAAGAGACCACTGTCATAAGAGACCACTGTCATAAGATACCACTGTCATAAGAGACCACTGTCATAAGATACCACTGTCATAAGATACCACTGTCATAAGATCCCACTGTCATTAGAGACCACTGTCATAAGATACCACTGTCATAAGAGACCACTGTCATAAGATACCAGTCATAAGATACCACTGTCATAAGAGACCACTGTCATAAGATACCACTGTCATTAGAGACCACTGTCATAAGATACCACTGTCATTAGAGACTAATGTCATAAGATACCACTGTCATTAGAGACCAATGTCATAAGATACCACTGTCATAAGAGATTACTATCACAAGAAACCACTGTCATAAGATACCACTGTCATAAGAGACTACTGTCATAAGATACCACTGTCATTAGAGACTACTGTCATAAGAGACTTTTGTATTAAGACACCACTGTCATGAGAGATTACTATCATAAGAGACTAATTTCATAAGATACCACTGTCATTAGAGACCACTGTCATAATATACCACTGTCATAAGAGACCAATGTCATAAGATACCACTGTCATAAGAGATTACTATCACAAGAGACTACTGTCATAAGATAGCACTGTCATTAGAGACTACTGTCATAAGAGACTTTTGTATTAAGACACCACTGTCATGAGACACCACTGTCATAAGATAGCACTGTCATTAGAGACCACTGTCATTAGAGACCACTGTCATAAGAGACCACTGTCATTTGAGACCACTGTCATTATAGACCACTGTCATAAGATACCAGTCATAAGACACCATTGTCATGAGACACCACTGTCATGAGACACCACTGTCCTTAGAGACCATTTCATAAAAGACTCATCTTGAGAGACTGCAGCCATTTATCATAAAAGATTATCGTCATAAGAGATTGATTTCATAGAAGACTGTCATGCTATCATGCTAACTGCTATCATGAGAAACTGTGGTCCAGAAGACAAACCATCTTGTGTGACCATAGTCATGAGACCAGCTGAAAACTTTTTTAAAAGGGGGGAGGGGGGTGTTCTTTTTTTTTTTAATTTCAATAAAAAATCATCCTAAATTGTAACTAAGAGTGAATTATTATGATTAATACCATAGTAATAATCATTGTTAACTCTAAACAACCATTAGTATCCAAATTCTAACCTGTTTTTTCTATTGCTCTAGACAATTGTTCTATTGTCTGTAATATTGAAAGAACAAAATGTTTGATAGTAATTGAGGCAGGATGAATTGTGTATAGAAATGATTAATCCCTCTACCACTTTTGGGCCTCCGTGGCCGAGTGGTTAGCGTGTTCGACTTCGAGCCGAGGGGTCCGGAGTTCGATTCGAGACAGTAAAAACCGAGGTCCTGTGTCACAATAGGTGTTGGCACGTTAACCCTCCCTGCTCTACAGCCAGCAGTGCCGAGCACAAGCAAAATTTGTCGCACTTCACCGGCACACAGTGACGTCCCCATATGAGTGAAAAATTCTTGAGTGGGACGTTAAACAACAATGTAACAACAACAACTCTACCATTTTGTTTTGCATTAAGTCAATCTTGACAATCTTTCAGTCCTATGGTAGCAGCCAATTTTTATTGGCAGAACCAAGTTGTACATGGGAAGAGACCAACGGCCCTCTGCAAGTAATCTTGCAAATTTTCTCACATAAAAAATTTGGGTTCCAGCTAGACTCGAACCCATGCTGATGAGAAGTGAGAGACAAAATGGTTTAAATCACCATGCTCCAACTATTCAGCCATGGGGGCCCCAAATTCCTCTATCAATAAATACCACATGGAATAAGCCATATATCTAAGTGGCAAATATCTGGTGGGTTTTTTATTTCTTTATTTGAAAATGCATTCAATATCACAGCTTCTTGTCTAGTATCAAGAGACTCTAGTTTAGATACATATTAGAGATCACAGACATTAAACATGAGACCACAGACAAGAACTATTGTTGGAATAAAAAAAAGAGGCATGTATTCTATTGATGAAAACAACCAAAAATAAACTAGATACAAATAAAAAGAGGCATGTATTCTATTGATGAAAACAACCAAATATAATATAGATACAAACAAAAAGAGGCATGCATTAAGTATGTAACTGTGCTGGAAAACACACCATCTATAATGTCTTACTTCCTTTGACAAAATGTATCAAAAATACTCCTAAATTAACATAATGCAGTTTTATGTGCTCCATCTGTGACTCAGGAGGCTAGTACATGTACCAAGTAGGCCTATATCAATAAATATCTAATATATTTACATGTGTAATGGTGTCAGTATGTTAAGTAATTAGATCTATATATATAGGCAGGCGCGGATCCTGCTTTTTTCATCAGTTTCATGTGCATGAATATATTATTTTGTACACACTGCAACTTATAAACC